>JAHDVE020009313.1:0-14665 GCA_022606495.2 Halesus radiatus
TAACATATTAAATGTATTTTATTCAGTACAAAAAGTAACTAAAGTAATTTTTTTATTACCTAATGTTTGTCCTTTTTCCTTTCCTTGATTAGGGTTTTTAATAGAGGGTATATGACGCGCAATTGGATAGGGAGACGAAGTTGGGGATATTCCAGAAAGACATGATATGAAATCTGAACTAAATAAGGTTACCTGGTACCTGATAAGTTACCGTTTCATCCTATCGACCATGAGTTGAATTACTGTATCTATTCCTTGATTTAACTTGAAATCTACAAAATGAACACATTCATGAGTCACATGCCGTGACTTTTCCACCGATTTTCTACAGCAAAGATTTTCCGGTAGACGTGTTTGTATTGATATGGAATATCGCTGATACCCGCAAAGTATCCTCTTGGGGAAAGAATAACCTCGTCGAATTTAATGTTTCAAAGATCCAATCATGTCTCATTACGTCTAAAAGGAATCAAAATGACAATCTAGTCTCCTTTAATGGAAGCAATCTTCCCAACAAGCCCCACGTACATATGCTTGGTGTAAACTTAAGTGACCAGCTCAGGTATGGAGGCTCCATCAAAGTCAGAGTTAAGTTAGCCTCTCAGAAGCTGGGCGTACTGTAAAGAGCCCGCAGATACTTTAATAGTACACAACTGCTGGCCTGTACAAATCGCGAGTGCGCCCCACTGTAGAATTTGGCTGCCACCTCTGGTCGGGAGCCCAAAAATATCTGAAAAATATAGATAGATTCGCCTATCTTCATAAACGGACTGTAATCTTTGGAGCACAGGCGTCAGGTGGGAATGCTGTGCTTGTTCTAGCGGTTTTTAATGGAAGATGCTCTGAGGAACTAGCGTCATTGATCCCTTCGGCACCGGTGCATAGTCAGAAAACACGCCAAACGCGCGCCCAATATTTACACACGGTTGACATTTGTCACATGAGAACGGGTCGCTTCTACAACTCGTTCTTGCGTTCAACAGCTCGGCTGTGGAATGATCTGCTGGCCTCTGTGATTCCTCCATCCTACACCATGGGTCTCTTCAACGCCCAAGTTCTCTCCTTCCTATCCTCTAAAAGATCCTAGACACAGCATCCCCAGAGATGATATAGGTCTTAAGGGAAATTATTTCCTTCAGGGCGTCCTGTACTATAAAAAAGGTATATTCCGTTTCCTTGAAATTGATAATGTCGGTTGAAACCGTGATGTCCATGTTAAAGTTTAGAGCAAACTAATTAATTTCGTACATCGTGATGGTTTTCTGTAACTACACAGATATAATACACCGATTGAAGGATCGACTCTTGTGAACATGGCTAATGTACGAACATGTGTGTCCTGTACTATAAAAAAGGTATATTCCGTTTCCTTGAAATAGATAATGTCGGTTGTAACCGTGATGTCCATGTTAAAGTTTAGAGCAAACTAATTAATTTCGTACATCGTGATGGTTTTCTGTAACTACACAGATATAATACACCGATTGAAGGATCGACTCTTGTGAACATGGCTAATGTACGAACATGTGTGTCCTGTACTATAAAAAAGGTATATTCCGTTTCCTTGAAATAGATAATGTCGGTTGTAACCGTGATGTCCATGTTAAAGTTTGGAGCAAACTAATTAATTTCGTACATCGTGATGGTTTTCTGTAACTACACAGATATAATACACATTGAAGGATCGACTCTTGTGAACATGGCTAATGTACGAACATATGTGTGAGTGTTTGTTTGCGTTCTGAATAAATCAATTTGGGTCAATACTTTTTGCAGAACATTTAAATGGCACAAACTTCGATGTAATATTTTTTATTGGTCATCTATTTTTATGCGGAGAGACCGATTGGTGTTATTATATCCACTCGTACCTAGAGATAATGTCTGAACGAGTGATGCATCCATTATTTACAATGATATTGACTCCATTACCTTAGTAAGGGGGCTTAAATACTCGTATAAGATTGCCATCAGCAAGTGCCGCTAGCACATACTCGTAAAACACAGTTTATAATTCTTCGAAATAAAAATAAATAAAAGCCCTACAGTAGCAATAGGCAGCCCGCTCACTGGGTAGAGAAGATTATCAAGTGTAATAATGTCAAGTATAGACAAATGATAAACATAGAATACAATAATGTAAAAATAGACAAATTATAAACATAAACAAAAATTGATTAAAGTAAGTAATAATTAATCATTGAAGAAAATAATATTAACATAACCTAAATGAAAGATGAAACCAGACAAAAGGACAGCAACTAAAAAGATTTCAGTCCCAGATGCGACTGAAATCTTTTTAGTTGCTGTCCTTTTGTCTGGTTTCATCTTTCATTTAGGTTATGTTATTATTATTTTCTTCAATGATTAAATATTACAATGATGTTTTTAAATCTCAATAAAAATAATTAATAATTAAGTAATAATTATTCATAAATGTTAATATATTTTTTTATGAAACATATCGTAATGTAATTTTTTGTGTAGAGTGCGAGGGAACATTTCTCCTTCTTCCTGTGTCAACTGTAATTAGAAGTGCATGTGGAGATGATCTTCTCGGGCTGTCTATTGCCACTGTAGGGCTTTATAGAAAATAATCAATAAATCAGAATACATAATTTTCCTTACTTTATTAATTAATATTATATATTAACACATATCCTACGAACTAAATAGCATTATAAAAAATTAAATTTAATAATCTTATTATTAATAGATCCAACATAACGCAAGCAACCTTATCTCCCGAAGAGATTGTCTTTATTTTAAAAGGGTTAATCATGAAATCGAGGGTTACGAACCTTCGAGAGGAGATGAATTGAACCAACTTAATCCAGTTTCAACACGAAAAAATGGGAAATGCAATCAAATATTAATTTGGTCTCTTCCAGAATTGCTGAAATAAAATTGATGATAATTGACCAGTGGGTCCTTAAAACGTTCCGTGGTCCCGTGAGTTCCATGTGGACCCCAGCTAAGAACGATGTACAGGTATCTGTAGTGACGTATAATAACGGAAATGGCATTGTTTCAGCACCCTGGGAGTGGCGCACGTGGCGGGGATGTGCCTGCCGGACCGCAGTTGCTCGGTTAACGAAGACAACGGAATCACCCTCGCGCACACCATCACCCACGAGCTGGGGCATAAGTGAGTACCTGACCTCTACCTTTAACCTTCGAGACCTTCAAGCCACCTACAACCAGCTAAGACCCCTCGCCAGTCCCATAAATACTTAACAGCTTTTTATAACAGCTTGACTTTGTGCAAGGAAACTAATGCACAGGCGGAACGGTACTCATCATTGGTCTCTCATTACATCTGCGGGAAAGTAGGCGGACAAGAGGGGAATACACGTTCACAGTTGACGTCGACTAGCCACCTGCATCTGTCTTTCCTCCCTCATTAATCCGCCCCTCTATAAGACTTGCATTAGAAAATGCCTTCCTACAGCCTCTTCCTTAACACGCCTCACAACATCGTGAAACCGGATGGCGATATAGTTCCCTGGTTCTACACGTTAAACAGTAAAAAATAAAAAGTAGGACACGCGCCACGTGCGATGGGATGAAGAAAACTCGCATCCCGCCAGAGCTGCTCAATGCTCCAGTTAGATAACGGGCGGTGAGTCAGTCCGCGGCCCGCTGCCCGCTCCCGCTCCCGCTCCCGCTCGACCTTGGCCGCAGCGGCGCTGCCCGCTCCCGCTCCCGCTCCCGCTCGACCTTGGCCGCAGCGGCAGCCATCTGGCTCCCGTCTCTGTCTGTCGTCTGGCCTGGTGCTTGCAGCCAGTGCCTACTGGTATCTGCGCGCGTCTCTGTGTTCGCCGTGTCGGCACCAGATAAGACCACTGAAGGTGGAGAGATGCAGACCGAAACAGTTGCTCCAATTTTACTTTAATCATCACTTGAAAATATTAGGTTAATCCTAATTGACTTGTGAATGTACATTATACATAATAATATTTATTTATTCAAAACACATATTATTTAACAACGACATTTAAGAAAGCTTTGACTGCCCAACTGGGAACAAATACCGTTTTAGTACAGTCAAATAGACAAGTTTAATTCATATTAAGTGCCATTATACAAAAATAGAAGAAATAAAGCTAGTATTGACATATAATACAATATATTTTGAAAAAAATATAATAATTAAGTATAAAGAGGTCATGTATATGCCTCCAACATGCTCACGGAAGGGCAAGGACCTGGATTTGCAGCCCTCATGGGTGGCAGGATTTAGGGAGAGGGTAAACAAATCCGGAAATGTCCTTATTATTGAATCCCGCCAGAGTCCAGATTCCAGCATAGAAGAAAGATGAAGAAAAATATTAGCTCCATCAATCTTAAGTACACTGAATTAATTAATTGTTTTGTGTTTAATTCGTAGAACTCCATTTATTTTGTTTGGAATTTTTATTTACTATATACTTTTGCTATTTTTGATTTATTAAATTCGCTACCGGTTTCGACAATTTAAATAAATTAATTGAATTTAATAAATCAAAAATAGCAAAAGTACATAGTAAATAAAACTTCCAAACAAAATCTCTAGAAATTGCTATATAGTGAATGCCGAAAAAATACAAGAAATTCCATTTATTTTATTTATTTTTTTAATTTAATGAAAATCAAATTTAATAATGTTATTATTAAGTTCTGCAAGTATTTTTAGTTTTTATTACTGTGACAGCTGTTTCAGCGTTTAAGGCCATTTTCAAACTGGTTAATCCACATTTGACGACTTATTTATATGATTTAATTTACTCCCACTCCTTTTAAATTTGGACGGGTAATGATTTATTATCGGTAAAACCGATTTAGTTAGAAAACAATTAAAATTCTAAATTCTGTGTGGTTTTCACATTGATAATGTGTTTACTCGTATTTAACAGACAGTGAATTTATTTAAATGTGTATTGTTGTGATAATACTGAGAATCGGTGATAACTTAGTACAATAATTCACTAACACCGTATTATGTTCTCTTTATTTTTCCATTTTTAGAATATATATTATTAGTACATTCTTTATGGGATAGGTGGGACTGCACTAACCTCCCCACATTCCCCAATAAATAAATTATTATTATTATGTGTTTGATAGGTACTGGTTGGTGCTATGTAGCGTAAAAATGATACGCCGGCTAATGTTCTCTCATCTCAAGATTCGTGGGTGAGAATGATGGTGAAGCACAGGGAAGTGGGATGTATTGATTGATACAGTAAATAAAACCCTTGTAAAAGGAAAGAACATAAATTTAATGATTCTATAACCACGTCTATCATGGTTTAGCAAAGAAAAGAGTAAAGAGAAGGATTGATCCCCAACACGAAAAGGTTCAAACAATAATTGATGGCTCTCATGGTCCGACTCCTCTCCTCAGCATCATGGAAGGCCTCTCCAGGTCCAGATGCTCACCGATCGTAGTAATCTCCAAAAGAAGTCTAGGACGACTCTTCTGAAGCGCCATCCGCCATAGCCTCTTCCGTGGGGTCCAGACAATGGAATATGCAGATGCTACCTTATGTCCTTTTTGGTCCGCTCATCACTTCTTCCGAGATTTTCACCAAAGCAGCAGGCACGCGCGGTTTGGCTTCATCGCCTCACAATCCGGCCATCGATCAATCAATAAAACAAAACACACACCCACTTCGGGCAAATTCAGTAGACGCCCTCCGACGTCAAACAAAATAGAAAATCAAATACATAATCTCTCCCAAAAAACACACGTCGATCACGACCGCTCCAGTCAGGTTATGTCGCCCGCCATGTTGAGTTGCTCCCTTCCGTCTCCCATAGACATCCTCTCACCAATCTCTTCCGTAGACAATTATCCCAATCATAGACTCGGGGTCAGTATTTACGTTACAATTCCCCGCTTCCCCGTAAAAATTTTATGCCGCGAAGTGAAGTAAAATTTGACCTAACCTTCCTCTCTACTCTTTTAAATTACAGAAAAAACTGAAAACAAAGAAAACAAGTAACAACCAATATAAAACAAAAGTCAAAATTGACAAACAAAATGGTATATCTTAGTATGACAATACACAAAAAAAATCAAGTTGTGATACATTGGTGGTTAAGCATAACCGAAAAGCAAAGAAACACTTCATACTTATAATCCTCAAGCAACTTATAAAATAAATAAAAATAAACAAGTTACATGAACCAAACACTTCCTCACTTTATGAGAGTCAATTTCTCTAGGTTAACACTTGTGAGGTTTGGAGAACTCAAGCTCCCACTTCAAAATTTTCAAAAAATTATTTTTATTATTAATAATACCCTACTTAACTAATCCTCTCTTCCTCTTAACAAAAAAAATTACAATTACCATGCAGTTTCAACAGGGTTTTTTTTTTTTTTTTTTTTTTTTTATATGTGTATCTAAAGAATTAGACACAGTATACCAATATCCATTGGATAGTTTGCGTATTCACCTCCAAAAATTTTCCTCGTCGTATAGTTATAGAACTATTTGGTTGTCATTTAGCCATTGCTAAATAGTATAAAGATGAGGGTTTACATGTTACAATACCTATCTATTCGTGTGGCTTCAAACAAGTACATTTGTCAATATCTATATATATAAACTTGCAAAGTACAATTTCTCTCGAAATTTTACATCTTCCTATCTTTTCAAATTGGTGCTCGATTTTTTTTTAATCAAAAATCGACACTGGTTTCAAATTGGTGCTCGATTTTTTTTTTCAAAAATCGACACTGAATCAAATTGGTGCTCGATTTTTTTTTTAATCAAAAATCGACACGGGGTACACAAAAATACTTGATAAATTTACGCTGGTGTTAGCAGTGTAAAAATAGTATATATTTACTAAACCTATTGGACAAATCAACTTAAAATGCTTATCAACATATTATAAACAGTGGTATTACTAGATCTAAACTATCTACTAATCATCTTCTCCTGTTCAAGGAGGCAGAAGATGTTTACTCCAAATTGGTAAATATGTGTTTGTTGTGTGCATGCATTAGCAGTACTACACTTGATACTTAATACTAATATTATTACAAAAAAAAATCATACTTTCTAAATGTCTATAATATATTCTTTAAGGAAAGAGATACCAACTTACTTTAGACATAATTATAAACTTAGAATATACATTAAACATTATAGTTACTAATTAACAATTAAAACTATTTTATTATCTGTGTGAAAGAAAGTAGCTCAAAATCTCCCAGACAGAATATATTAACTATCCTTTTCGAGTGTGTCGTAGTAATCTCCAAAAATTCTAATTTAACTTTTACTCCGGTGCACTCCAAAAGCATAATTTTACCTACGGCTAAACAAATTAAATACAAAGAATACCTACTATAAATATATACATATTGTCAGGTAACACACCATCAGACCGGTAACCGATTTAACTTTCATTTAGAGTATTCGGAATTATTAGAGGTAATTAACCGATATACCGTAGCGACAACAATAATATCCGATATATATGTATATATCATGAAAATTCTTAAGTTTAATTTTCGAGGTACACTATTGGTATGTACCTATGTAAAAAAATAATCAAAATTATTATAAAAACAACAAAACAAAAAAAAAATCAATCGTCATCTTTTTTTTTTGTTTGTTTTGTTAGGGCGCCACTGATCTAAAAGATCAGAGAAACAAATAATATGTTTCTATTCTAGTCTAATGAGGATAAGTGTCAAAAAAATATCATCAATAAATTAGAATTTGTGTTTATTCTGAGCACCTGTATTGAAGGTACCAAACTCCAGTACATGTGACCACAATAACACCTTTAAAGAAACAAGTGGAGCGACATGAAGGATTGGTAGTCCCACATGCAACCACACTGTCATATTCATCTTTAAGAGACGCGTACTATCTCTTTTTTTTTTTTTTTTTAAATAGCGGATACAATTCCTCTTTCGAATAACTGTTTATGTTATTGAACTCCATTGTAAACAGAATTAAATTACTTATTTATAAATTATCCGAGACGCAAACAATCGTGTACACGCAACACCATCTATTGTCAAAATCATGAATCATTTTAATTTCATTTATTTAAATTTATTTGCATTAGTTTTAGTTACCGACGCCAGGAAATGCCTGTGTCGCAAAAATAATTACCGTTTCTTTCAAGAATAACAATGTCACAAATATGCCAAAAAGTACGACAATTAATATTTACCAACCTTCTAATGGCGTGATCGCTGACCTCATGTATGCACACATATACATAAACAATATTATGATATAATTAATAATATTTCTGTATCAATCCATACATCACACCACACGAACTTCACCCATCAATTCCCGAGTCCGTGTCCATAATATCTTAAATATTATTCACAAAAAACGTTGAGGCGCCAAAATGTAGCGTATAAATGATACGCCGGCTAATGTTCTCTCATCTCAAGATTCGTGGGTGAGAATGATGGTGAAGCACAGGGAAGTGGGATGTATTGATTGATACAGTAAATAAAACCCTTGTAAAAGGAAAGAACATAAATTTAATGATTCTATAACCACGTCTATCATGGTTTAGCAAAGAAAAGAGTAAAGAGAAGGATTGATCCCAACACGAAAAGGTTCAAACAATAATTGATGGCTCTCATGGTCCGACTCCTCTCCTCAGCATCATGGAAGGCCTCTCCAGGTCCAGATGCTCACCGATCGTAGTAATCTCCAAAAAGAAGTCTAGGACGACTCTTCTGAAGCGCCATCCGCCATAGCCTCTTCCGTGGGGTCCAGACAATGGAATATGCAGATGCTACCTTATGTCCTTTTTGGTCCGCTCATCACTTCTTCCGAGATTTTCACCACAGCAGCAGGCACGCGCGGTTTGGCTTCATCGCCTCACAATCCGGCCATCGATCAATCAATAAAACAAAAAACACACCCACTTCGGGCAAATTCAGTAGACGCCCTCCGACGTCAAACAAAATAGAAAATCAAATACATAATCTCTCCCAAAAAACACACGTCGATCACGACCGCTCTAGTCAGGTTATGTCGCCCGCCATGTTGAGTTGCTCCCTTCCGTCTCCCGTCTCCCATAGACATCCTCTCCCCAATCTCTTCCGTAGACAATTATCCCAATCATAGACTCGGGGTCAGTATTTACGTTACAGCTATATGGAAAAAAAATGCGTTTAAAATTGAGTACTAAAAAAAAGATAATATTATTAAGTAATATTGATAATATTGAGTTACGTATCACTCTTTATGAGCCGATGTCGAAACTCAAGAATGCAGCCCGAAGAATATGCAGCAAATAATTAATAACATATTAAGTAACTTTAATAAATTGTTTATAACCAAATGTTTGTCCTTTTTCCTTTCCTTGGTTAGGGTTTTTAATCCAGTTAAGATCTTTTCCCAAAGAGCACACATAATGTAATATAAATTATACATACATAGATGTATACTTGTACATACATGCTCAAGCTCGTACACACGAATATCTAAGGCGATGAACTCGTTATGCTTTGAGCCATAATATTTGTTATTGAGACAGGTTATCTGAACTATAACTGTCATAACATGTCATGACTCGATTAATCTCAAATGATAGGTTCAATTATGCGTACGGGTAATTTACGTCAAGAGCAGAAACAATTTAAAATCAGATCCATAGCTAATCATTTATTTCATAATGTTTTACAAAAATTGTAAAAAATGTGACCTTAGTGGGGTTCCCCGTTATAAGGTCACATTGTACACGGTTTTGTGCATGGATTATAAATTAGGTTAAGTTTTCGTAAATTTGTTAATTTTTTTAAGTGAGTTTTCGTAATTATGTTAAAATATTACTATAGGAAAATAATAAAGCAATAATTTTTTTAAAATTCTAAAATCTAAGAGAAAACATACCGTGACCGTTAAATTCTGTTCGGTTGTAACATCATATCTATATCCTTCCTCCCCGTGTCCAATACATAATTTAATACTTCTTTTGAAGTCCGTTAATTTTGTAATGGTTTTAATGCAAATTTATTTGTCCAATAGTTGTTTTAGTTGTAGGTTGGTGTAATGAAGATCTTGTGAATCGACCCGAGTTTGTATGTGAAAAGTTATCCTGCTTTTTGAATGTGTAAATTAAAATATCTTTTGAATATAATTGTTTCAGATACATTAAATTCAGAGCATTAAAAACATAGTTCTGATCAATAAAGTCACAATTTCCAAGCTCATCGTGAATAATCGTGAGATAGCCTAGAGCTAGTGCATGTACACTGTAGAAATTAAAGGCATAAAGCCGTAAAGGTTCTGCTCCCATCTGTGACCCAGTGCGAAGTTGACCCCTTCATGTTGATTGACACATTTGGATCATCGATTGAAAATCGTCTCACGTTTACAATGTATTATAAAGAGGGCTAGAAAAGATTTGTTTTATGTGATGGGACCATCGACCAGACGATACTTTTAAGGAATACAGAAGTAGAAACAGCGATCTTTACCAATCTCAGTTATATTTGAAAACATGAAAAAACGTTGTATTAACTGTAAAATTAAGTGACTTTTTTATAACCTTCTTTGGGGATGCTATGTGGAGGGTCTTTTAGAAGATAGGAAGGAGTGAACACGGGTCTTGAAGAGATCCATGTTGTAGGAGGGAGGAAACACAGGGGCCGGCAGATCATTTCACAGCCGAGCTGTTGAACACAACAACGAGTCGTAGAAGCGATCTGTTCTCATGTGACAAATGTCAACCGTGTGCAAATGTTGGGCGCGTTTGGCGTGTTTTTCGACTATGCACCGTTACCTAAGGGATCAATGACGCTAGTTCCTCAGAGCATCTTCTATTAAAATACCGGTAGAACAAGGACAGCATTCCCACTTGACGTTCTGTGCTCCAAAGATTGCAATCCGTTTGTTAAAATAGGCTAATCTATAAAACGGACCGTCCGTTTCTGCACAGAATCAAGGGTTTTTTTAGATATATTCGAGCTCCCGACCAGAGGTGGCTGCCAAATTCTACAGCGGGGCGCACTATTAAATTTATCGAGATATTCGTATGTAATTTGATATTAATTTTGTCTATACTTGTCACCATTTTTAGTATACCGTGTATCCTGATGAAGAAAGCTTCGCTTTGGAAACATAAAGGTATTTATATATTAAATCAGTAGCGTAAACACTAACTCCAACTAATTCCAATTTGTTCAAAATAATCATTTAAAAATTGACAATGCCATAAAATTTATCGGAAATTGCTGCAATTGCCTTTATAGTCCTCTTTTGATCTAATAGCTGCAAATATGCATAAATACATGTAAATACATTTGACAATACTTCCAGCACACCTTTATTAATACGAATAGCGAAATAACATGCATTGAACAACGTTCAACCACGCTAGTCCATTATTACAATATTGATTGAGACATTAGACATTAAATTGAGTAGTACACTCCCCACCTACACTATCTCCCTGAACGAGCGGCGGTAGTGATCAGTGATGGTCGGAGGCCCCGCGACATGCGACATGCGACATGCGACATGCGACATGCGATCACTATCGATCAGACATGAGGTACGGTACAAGGCATCAGGCGCCAGTCGTCCGCAGCCGGAGACGATCCGCTCGACTGGGGAAGCCAATTGAGCGGAACGCGAACCCACGAGCGATCAGCGCCCGCGCCACTTAAACTGTGATACAATATAAACTAAAATAAATGACTGGGTGCATACTTCATGTCGAATGGATATAGACATGGGATACATCAGGGATGCACAAACTGTTTAATAGTCGTTGATCGTCTGATACATCCCAGTGCATCCCAGGCTAGGGCATCCACCACTTTCCCGAACCGTTTTAAAGATGAGGCGAGTCCCTCTATCGGTTCTCATATCAAGCCTCTACTTTTTGTTACTATTACATGATTGTAAAAGCCCCCGACTGTGCCTTGACGGCACAACGTAGTTTTATATATATCAAAATGTGTTTACGTGTTCTTGAAGCTAGTGGAAAGACAATATCTGTAAATAGTAACATAAATTAGAAGAGGACAATAGAATGGAAAAACAAATTCGCTCACGTTCTCCTGGCAGCGTACATCACAAGAACATAACACGCAGCTTCTGGTAAGCCACAGGTAGCCCCAATGAGAAACAGTGAGCAGTGAGTGGGAGGGTGATCCCTCAAACACTTCACACCATCCTCGGAACCCCTGTGAAGACTGTGATCCCTGGGGACTATGTAACTCACTCCAGCCGACAGAACCATAAGCGAATGGGAGATCAGGGTTGAAGGAAACCCTCCCTCCCACTGGTACCGCTACGTTGGGGATGGCACAGGGAATAGTGCAGGACGCTAAGCTCTTACAAAGGATAAACACAACTCCAATCTCCAACAAGCCCTCCATTGATATGCTTGGTGTAACCCTTAGTGGCCAGCTCAGGTATGGGGGCTCCATAGAAGCCAGAGAAAAGTTAGCCTCTCAGAAACTGGCCGTACTGTACAGAGCCCGCAGATACTTTAATAGTACACAACTGCTAACCCCGTATAAATCGCAGCGCCCCACTGTAGAACTTGGCACCCACCTCTGGTCGAGAGCCCCAAAATATTTGAAAAAACCTTAACTCCATGCAGAAACTGGCGGATTGTTTTATAGATTCGCCTACCTTAACTAACGGATTACAATCTTTGGAGCACAGAACGTCAAGTGGAAATGCTGTCCTTGTTCTACCGGTATTTTAATTGAAGATGCTCTGAGTAACTAGCGTAATTGATCCGGTGAACAGTCGGGAAACACGCCAAACACGCGCCCAACATTTGCACACAGTTGACATTTTTCACATGAGAACGGGTCGCTTCTACGACTCGTTCGTGTACTCAACAGCTCGGCTGTGGAATGATCTGCCGGTCTCTGTGTTTCCTCCCTCCTATAACATGGGTCTCTTTAAGGCCCAGATTCATTCCTTCCTATCCTCTAAAAGACGCCCCACACAATATCATGTTAATTTTAAGTAACAAATGTACATGGTGAATTAAAACTCTTCAAAAAAATGGAAGATTTTATGCTATGGTGAGCTTCTAGGGAGAACTATGAGTAAAACCACATTTTCCGTGTAATAATCGCATTAAAACAGCCCTATACGCTTCCATAGAGTTCTTCGTTCTTGATAATTTTCACGAAAGTAAACGTATTTTATTTAATATATTGCAAATTGGGGCGCAGGTTGCGCATCACTTCAATACATAATACATACTATGGATATAGACGCCACACGTCATGCGTCACGTCAAATCTCCCGAAATACGCCGGGCCATTAATCCTGCTCGGCGCTCGGCACTCAGCACTGAACTTAGCACTGAATTCACACGTCAACTACTGTCAATGAAGACGCGACAATCCATCATCTCAACATTTCTTTATTCCGTTTTTTAAACGTGATACCGTTCCAGTGTCCCAAATTGCCGGAGCAGGGGAACCATTCCATTCCCTTTTGGGCAATGTTGTGAGACTGGATTAATAATAACTAATAACATATCCTTATTGTAATTAAGTTTAACTATAACTAAAATACATGAATAATATATATAATAATGGAATTTAAATCCTCAGCGTGTGAATTCCCAGTGAGAGATATCATTATTTTGAAACTTGTTATAAAATTAAGGAATATAATAAAATATTTATGAATATTATTAAAAATGTGTTGATATTTTTTACGCACGTAATACAATTATACGCCCGTCATTTTAATATAGACGAGTAAACAAAAACAAAGCGAACATATGCTGACTGACAGTTAAATCTTTAATTTACTTTTTTAGTAAATACAAACATATTACATTAGTGGCGTTTTAGCCTTATTAGCATCTATAATACCATCTCATGGTTTGATTTACTTGACTGAATTTATGTTACATTATTTGTGTACTTTGGGAAAAGATCTTAACTGGGTTAAAAACCCCAACCGAGGAAAGGAAAAAGGACAAACATTTGGTTATAAACAATTTACTAAAGCTCGTTTTGTACTTACTGAATAAAATATATTTAATATGTTATTAACTATTTTCTGCGCCCTCTTCGAGCTGCGTCCATAAGTTTCGTCGTCGGCTCATAAAGCCGAGTGATACGTAAATCAATCTTATCAATATTAATTATTATACTTTTTCTAGATATATTATATCACCATGCTATGCCAATACTAGCTTTTTTCACTTGTATTTTTGTATAATGGCACTTAATATGAACTAACGTGTCAATTTGACTGTCCTAAGTTCCTGTTACTGTTCCCAGTTGGGCAGTCAAAACTTTCTTACATTTTACTGTTTAATAATGTGTGCGTTTCAAATAAATAAACACCTTGGTACGCGTTCTACCGATTGTTGTGGTCAACCGAATTGTTCAACTGTCCCTTCCTAATTCATTGAAGAAATGCATCTTGATCAGTAATTGTGCATTGAATATTTGGAAATGCCCATTTTATTATTTTCTTCTACCGATTGTTGTGGTCAACCGAATTGTTCAACTGTCCCTTCCTAATTCATTGAAGAAATGCATCTTGATCAGTAATTGTGCATTGAATATTTGGAAATGCCCATTTTATTATTTTCTTCTACCGATTGTTGTGGTCAACCGAATTGTTCAACTGTCCCTTCCTAATTCATTGAAGAAATGCATTTTGATCAGTAATTGTGCATTGAATATTTGG
>JAHDVE020009314.1:0-136105 GCA_022606495.2 Halesus radiatus
GTAGGAACCATTTAATGGATAACCAACACCTCTGCCATAAATCACATCAAGTGGTTCGCCATGTTTGGTGACTTAGCAGGGGTGCCCAGGTTCATCCGGGTGAGATTTGTACATGTCTTAACAGTAGAGTATGTATGAAATGATGTATGATTTTTCTATGTGAATACCGCACAAGAGTCCCAATCGCACAAGAGTCCCAATCGCACAAGAGTCCCAACCGCACAAGAGTCCCAACTGCTTTCAACCTAGGACTTTTAATTTGAAAGGCGGGTGTAGGTACCGCCGCCCCAGGATTTAATGGATAAGCAACACTTCTACCATAGGTCACCCCAAGTCGTTTGTAAAGTTTGGTGACTTAGCAGGGGTGTCCGGGTCCATGGGGGGGTTAAGTTTGTGCACGTCTTAACAGTAGAGTTTGTATGAAATGATATATGATTTTCCAATGAGAATTCCGCACAAAAGCCCCAACTGCACAAGAGTCCCAACTGCACAAGAGTCCCAACTGCTTTCATCCTGGGAAATTAAATTTGAAAGGCGGGTGTAGGTACCGCTGCCACGGGATTTAATGGATAAGCATCACCTATACCATAGATCACCCCAAGTGGTTTGCTATGTTTGGTGACTTAGCAGGGGTGTCCGGGTCCGTGGGGGGTTAAGTTTGTGCAAGTCTTAACAGTAGAATTTGTACGAAATGATGTATGATTTTTCTATGTGAATACCACACAAAAGTCCCAACTGCACAAGAGTCCCAACTGCACAAGAGTCCCAACTGCTTTTAACCTGGTAGATTTGATTAGGGAGGCAGGTGTAGGTACCGCTGCCCCGGGAATCATTTAATGGATAACCAACACCTCTGCCATAAATCACATCAAGTGGTTCGCTATGTTTGGTGCCTTAGCAGGGGTGCTCGGGTTCATGGGGGTTAAGTTTGTGCACGTCTTAACAGTAGAGTTTGTATGAAATGATATATGGTTTTCCAATGAGAATTCCGCACAAAAGTCCCAACTGCACAAGAGTCCCAACTGCTTTAAACCTGGTAGATTCGATCTAGGAGGCAGGTGTAGGTACCGCTGCTAAGGGAACCATTTAATGGATAACCACACCTCTGTCATAGGTCTCACCAAGTGGTTAGATTCGTTTGGTGAATTAGCAGGGGTGCCGGGTTCATGGGGGTTAAGTTTGTGCACGTCTTAACAGTAGAGTTTGTATGAAATGATATTTGATTTTTCTATGAGAATTCCGCACAAAAGTCCCAATTGCACAAGAGTCCCAACCGCACAAGAGTCCCGACTGCTTTCAACCTGGTAGATTCGATCTAGGAGGTAGGTGTAGGTACCGCTGCCCAGGGAACCATTTGATGGATAACCAACACCTCTGTCATAGGTCTCACCAAGTGGTTAGATTCGTTTGGTGGATTAGCAGGGGTGTCCGGGTTCATGGAGGTGAGATTTGTCCAGGTGTTAATAGTAGAGTTTGCATGAAATGATATATGATTTTTCTATGAGAATTCCGCACAAAAGTGCCAACTGCACAAGAGTCCCAACTCCCTTCAACCTGGGAGATTCAATTTGATCGTTTTTAATTTAATTTAAAGTCCACCATAATGCTTATTTTGAAAATATATATTTTTTTAATATTATATTTCAGAGTATTTTAAGTAGATGGGCCAAAACTTTTTTTTAAATCACCGCTAGCCCCCAAATAATTGTTAAAGGTGCATCTAAAAATGCAAAAAATCAATTTGTTTAAGGGCCTCTATTTCATAACGTAATAGAAAAATGGATAAATTACTTTTAATACGATATAGATATACATACTAGATATTTACTTTACTTTTTGATTAAAAAAATATCATTAGTCTTAGGTGAGTATTTTGGCCTCAAATCCAAAATTAAATTTTGTTTGAAACAGGCCGCGCAGCCGTTCCTCTTAACAATCAAGTATGTATGAAATGCTGTATGATTTTTCTA
Source organism: Halesus radiatus (assembly GCA_022606495.2). NCBI lineage: Eukaryota > Metazoa > Arthropoda > Insecta > Trichoptera > Limnephilidae > Halesus > Halesus radiatus. The sequence goes on from JAHDVE020009314.1 coordinate 1,971, forward strand.
TGCGTATACTGCACAAGAGTCCCAACTGTTTGCAACTTAGGAAATTGAATTTAGGAGACGGGTGTAGGTACCGCCACCCGGGAATCATTTAATGGATAACCAACACCTCTGCTATAAGTCACTCCAAGTGATTCGCTAATTTTGGTGATTTCGCAAGGGTGCTCAAGTTTATGGGGTGAGGTTTGGCCTCCCCAACCAGACTCTTTCGACCCATCATTGCCTAGTACCAGTGACAGTGGGATGGATGGATTCATACGTCACTCCTGGACGTACTGACCCCCAGATTCGTACCCACCCCTCATACCTTTTTCTTGCCCTGAACTTCCTTCCTTTCCCTTAAAATACCTTCCACACAGCATCCCCAAATATGATATTGGCCTTGCATATATGTGGACTTAAAGTAAAAAAAATCTGGAGCCAGTATATATGTTGTGTTAATTGACTAAATTGTAAAATAACACAAATTAATCAAATGAAATTGCTTAAATGGCTTTTGCCGTGTTTGACCAGATATGAATAGCCAGGTACTTCCTCACCTTCCTCTACCCATCAGCCTCACAACATACCCCATTTTGGGGTACAAAAGTCTTACTTGCTCGAGCGGTGCTCACATGAATAAAAGTGAGTTAGGTACGCTATAATTTGTTTTCATTATTTAATGTTCAAACGATGAAACAGTTTTACTAAAATTTATAATAAAAATAAAACCGTGCAAAATATATTTTTAAAAATAAGTTTAAAAAAATGATTATTAAATAATGTTGGCGATAAACCGTTTTACTAAAATTTATAATAGAAAAAAAACGTGGAAAAATATTTAAAAAGAAAAATTAATAAAATCGGCACAAGTTGAATTTGACCTGTAACCACCGTAACTAATCAATAATTTGGTGACCGACGTAACCACTCACCTAGTTGTCTGGTGGTGGAAATTGCTAATTTTAGCTATTTATAGTGATTAATTGTTATTTTTGTGAAAAATCGTTTATTATAAATTTATTGTTTGAGGACTGTACGATATATGATTTTGTATAAAAATTGCTTGAAATGGCTTACGCCACGCCGTCTTTGGTGACCAGATCTGAATAACCAGGTACTTCCCCATCTTCCTCTAACCAATCTCCTTCTCATCTCTTCTGCCATCAGCCGCACTACATACTCCAATTTAAATAATAATAAAAAAATTAATGTAATAAATTTTAACAAAATTGTTTTAAGTTTACCATATATAACTAACTAATCATCATGCCGTTTCTGCAGGGTTAGGCAGAGAGAAAAGACCACCACACAATTCTGTCTTGGCACACACTCCTTGCTTCGTTCATATTCATACATCTTATACATACTCTTCTGTTATTCAGATTGATATGGCCCGACTCAAGTATTTAGTCGTATCATTTAGTATCAATATTACGTCCAAGATGAACAATTAATTAACTTCATCAATGAGGAGACAAATTAATTTGATCTCCTTTGAAGGCTTAATGTAATTTATTAGCTGAATGAAAAAATATTAACAAATCTCAAATGAAACATTAAACAAAAAAAAACCACATCGTAATGACGGCGTGGAATAATACCTACTTACATAAAACTTAGATAATGCAAATTTGAACGGAAATTTTGAAAAATTTTGTTGCGGAAACAAAGGAACGGAATAATAATATGAACCTTTCTAATCACAAATATCTCTTATATTGAGTTAGGCTAGAAATAATCTAGTTTTAAATAAAATTCAAACTATGTTTTATCGGCGATATGAAACATATTTTTTACGCGAAAGAAACAATCTTCTAATGAGCGATTAATTGTACTATTTTCTCTTACATTAAAAAAAGCTTATAGTTTAACCCAATATAATACTAAAAAAATAATTACGTAGGTATAGAAAAAATATGTTTCCTACTTACAACAATCCCATAACTTTTTTTTAACTCTTTTTATCAAAAGCATTCACTTTTGAATGGAGAGGAACTCACACTAATAAGTAGGTACCTTATTGGAATATAAATACCAAATAGAAATGAAATTTATAAAAATAAAAATAAGTTTCTTATGGTGACAATTTGTAATTCTAATAATTAATATTAATTGCACTAATTAATATAAATTCCAATTGTTAAGTGTTTTAGTGAATACAACATTTAATTCCTAACTTTTATTTTATTTATACCGTCCCTTTATAGAATATTATAAAATATCTGAATTTTAACAATTTTCTACCACCTTACAAACTGTTCTTTCGTTGCTCAAGTTGACAAAAATGTGTATAGTTGGTTGTCTTTCCAACGCATACACACACTATTTGAAAGAAGAGAGACCTCATAATTATTGTATCGCTCCGCACCATCTCGCCCGCAACATGCGGGCGACTACCGTGGATTTTAGGGAATTCCCTTATAAGGGAGAGTTCAATTTCTGAACAACGGTTATTTGCTCAACGCCGAGAAACGCTGGCGGCTTGAATGTGGGACTGAGAGAATTCGTAGATTTGCGTTCTCTTTCCATGTGATGACCCCACCCCCCTCCCTTCTCCCCGCCCGGCCCAAACCACGTTCAAAATCTTCGTTGTACCTACATACATATTCATTTCTGGATCAACCTGTATCTAGAAACTGGGAATACATCAAACGGAGCAACGAAAGGAGAATAAATTAATAAAACATATATGATCAACTTGTATCTAGAAACTGAATAAACATTCATTTTAGATCAACTTGTATCTAGAAACTGCGAATACATCAATCGGAGCAACGAAAGGAGAGTAAATGAATAAAAAATAAATTGAACGTATGCTCAAGGAGAATAAATGAATAAAAAATAAATTGAACGTATGCTCAAGTCGGTGTTTGAAAATAGACTGTAAGATTAATTTGAAGAAACTCAAATTAGCTGATCTAACAGACAATGAAATCTCTGTACATTTATTTTATTTTATTTATTAAACTTAAAATAGTTCCACTTCATGCGGTCTAATATAAACTTATATATTTTTACGTATTGCTTATTTCCAATACTTAATGCATACATAATTTTTATATCCTACTCTCAATATTCTTAATTTAGGTACCTATTTTTTTTTAATTCAGTGTTTACTAAGCTATATACAAATTGAGGCCTTTATAGGTACTGTAACAGTAAACAATTTTGTGTTTGGGATTTTTTTTTTGTCTAATATCTTCTTTCTTTCTTGTATGGTATGTGTGGAAGTTTTTATTGTAATACAGTTTGTCTCTAAAGTAAGGTGGTTGTAAATTGTTAATATTCTATTTTTTTTATATTCTATAAAGGGGACGGTATTAGAAATTAAGTGTTTTATTATTTAAAACAATTAATAATTAGAATTAATATAAATTAATACAATTAAAAGTTGACAGCGTAAGATAATTAAAAGGTTTTTATCTAATTCTCATCTATATTTGGTATTTATATACCAAGAAGTGTAAATTCGTCTCCATTTACAAGCGAATGCTTTTGATACAATATAATAGTACAAAAAGGTCATCGGATTGTTTTTAGTAGGAAACACATTTTTCTTATAACTACATAATTATATTTTTTAGTATTATCTTGGGTTAAACCATAAAATATTTTTTTAATATATGAGAAAATAGCACAATTACTCGCTCATTAGAAGATTTCGCGCAAAAATATTTTTGATATCGCCGATAAAACACAGTTTGACTAAAACTATATTATTTCTAACCTAGCTCATTGATCATGATTAGAAAGGTTCATATTATTATTCCGTTGATAAAGTTAATTTTTCATCTTTGAACGGAATATTTTTATTCCTTTGTAACTTATACGATTGTTAAAAACAATAACCACATATTTTTAACAGAATAAATTATGCACAATAATACCACCTTATCATTTTGAGTAAGAGAAATTGTTCTCAAATTAATTGTATTTTGTCAGCGCGCTAGAGGTGATATTTAAAAATCAACATGTCCTACCGCCGAAAAGCAGGGCTCAGCGGTGAACAACGCCGGCGGCTGGACTGTGAGACAGAGAATTCGTAGGTTAGCGTTCTCTTTCCGTCTGACGAACTCCCCCTCTCTCTCCCCGCACGCCTCAGCCCATGTTAACAATCTTCGTTGTAGGTACCTACATACATATTAATTTCTAGATACATCAAACGGAGCAACGAAAGGAGAAAAAATTAATAAAACATATATGATCAACTTGTATCTGGAATCTGAATACACATTCATTTTAGATCAACTTGTATCTAGAAACTGCGAATACATCAATCGGAGCAACGAAAGGAGAGTAAATGAATAAAAAATAACAGTTAAACTGGAGCAAATTTGTTATATTTTGATGACGAACATACCGACTGGGGTCAGTTGCAAACTGACAACCTTGGTAATGATAAAGGCACTGTTGCCAACTCGTGCAGATGTATCCCACCGGAGCCAAGATAAACGGTGTTAAAGGTAGATCAACAAAGGTCATGTAAATCTTACTAGATCAACATAGTACGGGAAGAGGTGATTATATATATATATATATATACACATATATATATATACGTACAGTAGGGTGGTCCAAAATTTTTTTTTTATTATTTTTCATCTGACCGCTCCGTGAATTTGTTACATGTATTCATAGTAATAACATAGTAAAATTTCAGCGAGATGGCTCAAGTAAAAAGGGGTGCTCAATCGAGTGTTGTTTTTGAAATTTTTGTGTAAAATGCTAAATTTGTACTTTTTAATATATTATAATAAAACTAATATAAAACTTTTTTCCACTTAATTTTATTTGACTGTAACCAGGTTCAGCCTCTCAAGACCATCTTCAGGCTTATATACACAAATATGGGGGAGGGTAAGAGGGGTGGTCTACAAGGATTTTATTCGAATATGTGGGTTTTCTTACAATTGTTACTAAGTGGTCTTTGGCTGTCTAATTTCTAATTATTTTGGTTTTTTCCAGTAGGCATAATTACCTCGGGCTTGTAGCTTTACTTCAATATTGTTTGGGAAAAACCTTACAAGTATCATGCATTATCCGAATACAACTCCAATATAAAAGAAAAATTTGATATTGACTCTCCATTAGTAATTCATTGGGACGGCAAACTGATGACCGATATAACTGGCAATAAGAAAGTAGAGCGCCTTCCGATTCTTGTCTCTGGTAATGGTTGTGAAAAACTATTAGGAGTACCTAAACTTACTGCAGGAACGGGGGAACAAATATCTGATGCTGTTTTTGACACAATGCAACAGTGGAATGTCACAAATAAAGTCCGGGCTATGAGTTTTGACACTACTGCTTCTAACACCGGTGCCAAAAAGGGAGCTTGCACTCTTTTAGAAGGAAAGACAGGATGTGATCTTTTGTGGCTTGCTTGTCGTCATCACATATTTGAAGTAATGCTTTCAAAAATATTTACTCTTTGTTTTAGGCCATCAAGCTCTCCTCAAATCCCACTTTTCAAAAGATTCAGCGATATTTGGGAAACATTACCAAAGGAGGAATATGATTGTCTTGACCTCGATAAGAACGCAGAACAGTTCGCTGAAAATACTCTTGAGAGTCTTACAACCGCTCTATCTAGAGAAAATCAAGTTCGTGATGATTACGAAGAGCTAATAAAGCTCACCATGATTGTTTTGAACAAACCTCCTACGAAGATACATTGGCGCGCTCCAGGTCCGATTCATCATGCTCGTTGGATGGCGAAATTGCTGTATGCTTTGAAGATTTTTCTCTTTAGAAATAATTTACAAGCATTTAAACTAACCAAGGGAGAAGAAAAACAAATTGTTCGATTTGTTAGTTTTGGTGTGCTCATCTACACCAAAGTTTGGATCGAAGCGCCTTTGGCAGCAGATGCGCCAGTAAATGACTTACTACTTTGGAAGAGCTTAAAATTGTACGAATCCATTGATTCCGAAATCAGTATAGCAGCTAGGGATGTCTTAGAGCGTCACTTATGGTATTTGTCAGATGAACCACTTGCATTTGCCTTGTTTTCTGACAAGCTGTCTGATGCTGAGAAACAGGCCATTGTTCAAAAAATAAATTCTGATGTCGGTAATCGTTCAGTACGAGGTGACTCTGCTAAGCTTTCCTCAGAGGTTACATTAGATGCTTTTGCAACACAAAGAACGTTGAAAACACTCTTAGTTCTTGAAACCAAGGACTCTTTCTTGCAATTACCTCCTGAGACTTGGAATGACAATGTTGATTACCTTCAAGGCAAAAGCTGCGTCACAAATTTGCGTGTTGTTAATGATACAGCGGAGAGAGGAGTTAAACTGTTTGAAGATTACAACACGTTACTCACTAAGACTGAAGAAGAAAAGCAATTTTTACTTCACATCGTTGAACAAAACAGAAAAATCGTTTCCACTGAAACATCCAAAAAGGAGTTAACAAACATAGTTTTGAAAGATTGCGACTAATATTATGTTAAGTATTACTTTGTTACAAAATTTTATTCATATTTAATTAATTTGTATACTTATTTGATTAAAATACTTGTAATATTAATATACCTTAAATTACGTATTTTATTTAAAATCCTGAAATTTTGTCAAAAACTTATAATTCGATGAGCACCCCCTTGTATATAAGATAAGGGGCTGAAATTTTTAACACATCATAGGAATGGTAGGTGTAACAAATCAAGGGTACGGCTACACCTACATTTGATTATTTTTTTTTTACTATATAGGCCTGAACCACCTTAATGTACAGAGATCGTTAGATCATTCCACAGCCGAATGTTGAACACAAGAACGAGTCGTAGAAGTGACCCGTTCTCAGGTGACAAATGTCAACCGTGCGCGCGTTTAGCGTGTTTTCCGACTCTGCACCATTGCTGAAGGGATCAAGACGCTAGTTCTTCAGAGCATCTTCCATTAAAATACAAGTAAAACAAGGACAGTAATCCCACCTGAGGCCTGTGCTCCAAAGATTGCAATCCGTTTATTAAGATAGGCGAATCTATCAAACGGACCGCTCGTTGCTGCAGAGTCAAGGGTTTTTCAGATATTTTGGGGCTCCCGATCAGAGGTGGCTGACAAATTTCATACTGGGGCGTACTTGCGATTTATACAGGGTCAGCAGTTGTGTACTATTAAAGTATCTGCGGGCTCTGCACGCTACGCCCAGTTTCTGAGAGGCTAACTTTACTCTGGCTTCGATGGAGTCCCCATACCTGAACTGGTCACTTAGACTTACACCAAGCATATCAATGGAGAGCTTTTTGGGAAGATTGCTATTAAATGTAATTCCCTGTGTCTATTAAGATCTGCTAAATTCTTTAAAAATGACTACGGTTATCAGTTTTTATGGATACGAAATTCTAAAATATATTTAGGAAGAATTAAACATCACCATCAATATGCGTTTCATGCTAGTCATAACTAAAAAAAACTAAACTAATCACTTTCACAATGCCAAACTATCCATATTTCTATAGGAATAATATCTTTTTTTTTTCAAAATCACCCTTTCTGCATTTTAACCCTACCTGATAATTGCAGTCTCCGCTCATTAAGCTAATATATATAATAACGTGTTTTAATTGACAATTATATATTGCGCTTCTCTCTACCCAGTGAACTTACGAATATTAGTATAACATTCGAATATAATACGTATTATTTCCATTTAAATATAATTCCAAACCAAAAAGTTATTGCTTTCTTCGAAATTATAATATTTTATAAAAGTCGAATATTACAATATAATTAACCAAATTATCAATGCATACATAATTTATTGTTTATCAAATGCAAGAGGTCTGCGTTCAAAAACATTGAAATTCTATCCAAATATCTTGCTAAATAATTATGATTTAATTTTCGTAGGCCAAAGGGTGTTAATTGATACCATCCGAGATGAAGAATTATTTTACAATCGCTTTACTGTTACATAAATAACGGAATATCCATCGCACCGGTAAATCAACTGGCGGGGACGTGGCCGTATGAATTTAAAAATAAATCATTGTTATTTCTTCAGGAGATTGGTATTCACTTTGTGGCGTCATATATATATATATAAAAATCAATGTAAGTTTATAACTTTGTTTGGTTGTCCTCAATGTTCTCGAAAATCACTGAACCGGTTTCGCTGAAAATAGCACAGTTTGTTTTTATTAATGCCGGGAAGGTTTATAAAGTAGTTTGAATGAAATCCAATATGTAAAACTGTTGCTAAAACGTTTTAAAATTAGTATCGAAAACGTTGAACCGGGTATGTTTATTTTTTAAGTTAACCGATAGATATAACACTCTGGTAAGCCACAGATTGCATATTCAAAAGAAGAACGTTTTTTTTGGGTAGAGTATTTTCAAAATGGAAAATCCGAGTAGGTACCTACTTACGAACTTTATGATTTATATATATTTTGAAAAATAAACGTATGGAAAGAAATAAAATATCAAAATTAATGTTTCTTTATTTGGAGATAGTTACTTTCGCTGACAAATCAATTATGGCACCATAATTACAAACAAGAATTCACAACTTCACAACTTCATAATTTTATATAAACCCGAGCATGGCCGGGTACACATCAGCTAGTTATTATTAATAAATGAATGTTACTCCTCGCTCTTGAAACTCATATGCTAAGCATAATTGGATAACGGAAATCCGCCAATGTCATAACGTCCATATGTGGTGTGTACTCGTATACCTGCCTAGTGTCGGTCTAAAATGAATAACATTAAAAATATTTGCATTATCTGGTAGTCATAACAATACCATTTCTAATTTGACAACCCGGATTCCCAGTGTTTAGTTTTAATCTATGGTAGTTATAATACGCCCAACATCGAGTCTAATAATTACTAATGTCAACTAATAGAGAACAATGTTCACTTGCACTACTCAATTACTTATCTTTCCCAAATCTAACTTAATTTAATCAATGACCAATTTAAAAAATACACATATTTTATGTATTTACCGAACAAGAGCCCCAACTTCTCCCAACCGTCTGGAGCTAGTAAGCTTATGGCATCCTTAACTGGGGTATGTTGTGAAGTCGAAGGTATTGAGGATGGAAGGAGATGGGGAGAAGATGGTGGGGAAGAGAAAGGTGGGAAAGAGGAAGGTTGGGAAGTAACTGGCTATTCAGATCTGATCACCGAACACGGCTAAATTCATTTCAAGCAACGTTGCGATTCCGAATGGTGGTTTTTCTCCAAGGCGATACTGACAGTATTTGCCACTCTGGAACGTGCCGCAAATATACTACATATTATTTTTAATGAGAAATTGCGAAATAACATATTTTTTGTATGTAATTTATAATTTCGTTAAGTGATTGGTATTCACTTTGTGGCGTCATTATTAATAAATTAATTAAATAATGTACTTTGTATTCACACATGTTTCGAAAGCGATGCTTTCTTCATCAGGAATAATACATTTCGAAACATGTAGATATCTTTATATTAATAAAGTGGTGAATACAAAGCATATTAGCTAATTAATTTATTAATATAAATTACTTGCGCACGCCAGGATTTGTACCCGCGACCTCCAGATTCGTAAACACTCAACCACGGAGACAGTCACGTAATAAATATTTGAATTTTGGACCTCGCTTTCTGTAACCCATTAGTTAAAGAGAATGCTCATCATAAATCATTGATTGTAGAACAAGACCTGCCACCAACTAAAACAACTCCTCAACTCCTCAGATAATACATTTTTTATAAAAAGCGTATTATTAAGAGATTAATGACCGACCGAAAAAAATGGATCACTGAAATATTGCAAATGCACCGGAAGTAAACGCAAAGCTAATTTCGTTCCATCTTATAATTTCAAATAATGCACATATAACAATAAATAATAATGTATCTAAAATTAATACATATATTAATAACATATACATGTATATAAATTTTAGACTTGTTTCTGACCTAACATTTATGTTAAAAATTGTTAATGGTTTTATTGACAGCCCTGGTGTAATCAGTTTAATTTAATTTAATATTCCAAGTAGAAATACTCGATCTCAAATTTTATTCAAATTCAACAATAATTTCAGGACTGAGTCACTCAAAAATTTTCTTGTACCTATACTTCACGCAGAAGGTAATACATTTTCAGACAAAGTAGATTTGTTCAACTGCTCGGAATACAAATACAAACAGATGGTAATTGCAAACATCCTCAACAGTTATAAATATATGTGTCAATAGTATAAGTATCAGTGAATGTGAGGTATGTTTTGAATATTCGTCTCTGCAGCTAATTACTTGGAATGGTACTTACACTATGTTATTCCTGCATTTGTTCATTATACGAATGATATATTTAATTATTGTGTTTCATGAAGGCTATCTATTTAATCTATATACCTACTGTGATGTATTTTGCACCTGTGTGACTATTGTAACTGATAAAATATGTAAAAGCCCATATAGGGCGTATATAACATACTAAATGAATAAATAATTGAACCGATTGTCGATGCATTTTTCCCAAGAATATTGTAAAATCTGAAAATTGCCAATATGATACATGTCACCCTTAAGGATAATATCAAACGAAAAGGTAAGGTTCTTTAGGGAATGGAAGTATCATAGAAACCCTCTCAATTATCTGTTATTTTATAAGCTTCACAAAAGGCGAAAAAAACGGTATCTTCGGGGCTTACAAAACCCACATTTCAACGATAGAATCCGGCATACAGCAAAATGTAAAAAATACGGGCCCCTAATCCAATTCTCAAAAAAAATCTCCTATAATCCCCGATCATATGATTTACCAAGAAAAAACTGCTAATAACAGTAACGGAGCAGCCAACTTATTTTCCGAGTATTTGGAACTCTATTTTCAAATTTTCAATCTCCTTATTGTATAAGAAGATTGAACATTTGAAAATAAAGCATTAGCGGAGGCTCTTTTAAATCAAATAGTGTAATGATTAAATAAAAGATAATTTTCAACTTTGTTCCACTTTTATTTTTGAGCCGGTTTATCCTATGACGGCTATCTTCAGACTGGTACAATTAATTCATAAATTATGGTTTGTATACAATTTTGGGTGTCAGGGATAACGAACTATGATTTTACTTAGATCATATTTTTCAGTGTTGTTATAACATGATTTTACAATTGATTTGTTGGTTATTGATAAAATAGAGTAAAGTACAGGATTTTCATTGTTATGAAATTTTTACATGATCAGAGAATGAATCCTAATATTTTTGAGGCCTTTGAAGTTATTGAGTCTATTTGAACATCGAAAAGAAGCTTCGAACTAATGTCACTCCAAAATCTTTGTCTTCTATCTTATGAGTTATTAGTAAGTCGTTCAGAGCGTATTCATGGGAAATTATAATTTTTCGTCTGAAATTAATGATGAAACACTATTTTATATTTATTTTAAGGTTATGTTGTGTATAGTTAAAATTAAGACGTTTAAGATCCATCAATCAGTAGTACATTTGAGAGGTCAAAATATCTTCATATCGTCTGCATAGAGTAAATATTTGAAGTATTTGAGGCATTGGTCTCTCATTGATATAAATATTAAACAGTAAGGGTCCCAATAAGGATCCTTGGGACACACCACATGTAACGATTACCCAGTCCGATTTAAGGCCACCCATAACTACGGCTTGACTCTGGGTTTGATACATTGGATGAAAACCATCTGAGAAGGTCACCGTGTACGCCGATTTGCATAAGCTTACATATTAATATGTCGCGAATCACTAAATCAAAAGCTTTGCTGTGGTCCGCATATATTACGTCTACTTGTACATTCTGATCCATATTATCTTGCAAGAATTTCGCAATACTATTAGATTAGTTGTAGTAGATTTTCACTCATATACCCGTGTTAGTTAACAGTGAGTGAAGATTTTAGAGCGGGAAACACCTGTTTTAAAAAAAACACTTATCCAGATTATTATTGAGTTTTATTAAATTTGTTTTGGTGTATTCTCTCTTATTTGTTTTAAAGATGTAAGCATTTGATTAGATAGTTTAATTGCATAGTATTTAAAATGTCGTTTTCCGTGGACGGTATATTTTAATTGGACATTAAGGGTGTAGTTTATTGAAGATCCTGTTTAAATAGAGAATACGCGGCGGAATTCTCTTGCAGATAATATATTTATAAGGATGATCCTTCTTTTCTTTGAATTGCATTTCTTTTGGGTTCTGTACATCTCTTTATATACGTGTTGCTAAGAATATATTGTTCTCGTGTAGTTTCTACGTTCTCCAAATACAAACACATCAATAATTCAGTGGAATACTTAGGTCCTTTCCAACGGCTATACTATATGTACATACAAAGTATCGGAATTTGTATCTGCTTCCTTGCATCCATTACCTATAAGATCTTGTTTCCCCTCTGATATAGAAAAAAACTTTACTCATGATCACCACCTGTTTCCGGGAAACATCGAATACAACCTCCCTCCAAAAACTTTTTCACCTTCACGACCGAAGAAAAATACCCATTATTTTTTTTCCTATAAAATCACCTCACCTGCCCTACCATATATCGGGATTTTAACGCACTCATCCGGTAATTCCATAGAGCATAGATGATTTCGTACGCGCAGAATACAAACTAGTCGAATAGGGGCGAGGAGTTACAATATTGACACATCCTGATTAACAGCATTCGTCAAATTCCATTTTATTTTTAGTGAAATACGATTTTTAGTACGAGTATAATACATTTTTCAATTATTGCTTATCGTCCTCGCGCTCATGGGACATTTTTTCGGACCTTCTAGAAAAAAATATTTTAACTTGGCTTTATTCTCAAATGAATACGAATTTTCCTTTAAGAATAATAATAATAACCGTTCTTTATTCCAGAAGGCATTCCGGGGTAGTGCAATAGTGCTTTCCATAAGTTAAAATAATAATACATAAAAAGAAATAACAATGTATGAAACAAGTTCTGGTTCGTAATATTCATTACCGATTATTACGAACCGACGGCCTCCATGGTCGAGAGGTAAGGCTCTCGACTACGAATGCGAAGGTCGCGGGTTCAAATCCCGGCATGCGCAAGTAAATTTTATATAATTAATTTGTGTTGTTTCACAATTAATTAATTAAAAATAATATATGGTATATTTGCGCACCTTTCAGAGTGGAAGATACTCTCAGTATCGCCCTGGTGAAAGACCACCATTCAGAATCGAAACGTTGCTTGAAATGGCTTTAAGCCGTGTTTGGTGACCAGGTCTGAATAGCCAGGTATTTCCCCACCTTCCTCTCCCCCTTCTCCTTCCCCTCCCCAATACCTTCAGCCTCACAACATTCCCCCATTGGGGATGCCATAGTCTCACTGGCTCCAGACGGTTGGGAGCAGTTGGGACTCTTGTGCGGTATTCATATAAAATAAAAATAAAATTATATTAAACTACCATTATGTTTAACTATTAGTATGATTAACTATTATTATGTTTCACTATTACTATGTTTAACTATTATTATATTTAACTATTAATATGTTTAACTACTATTATGTATAACTATTATTATGTAGAACTATTATTATGGTTAACTATTATTATGTATAACTATTATTATGTTTAACTATTATTATGTATAACTATTATTATGGTTAACTATTACTATGTTTAACTATTATTATATTTAACTATTATTATGTTTAACTAGTATTATGTATAACTATTATTATGGTTAACTATTATTATGTTAAACTACTATTATGCTTACCTATTATTATCAGGATTAACTATTGTTATGAAAAAATATAACTATGTTTAACTATTATTATGTTTAACTATTATTATGTATAACTTTTATTGTGGTTCAATATTATTATGTTTAACTACTATTATGCTTAACTATTATTATCAGGATTAACTATTGTTATGAAAAACTATTACTATGTTCAACTCTTATTATGTTTAACTATTATTGTATTTAACTATTATTGTTTAACTATATGTTGAATAAAGGAACGAGGCGTAGAAATGACCCGTTCTCATGTGACACATTCAACCGTGTATAAATGTTGAGCGCGCGTTTGGTGTGTTTCCCGATTATGAACCGATGCCGAAGGGATCAATGACGCTAGTTCCTTAGAGCATCTTAAAATACCGGTAGAATAAGGACAGCATTCCCACCTGACGTCTGTGCTCCAAAGATTACAATCCGTTTTTTAAGATAACGATACCGTTTCCGCACAGAGGCAAAAGTATTTTCAGTTATTCACTAATTATTAGTGCAAAATAGCAATGTATGGTGGATATTTGACGGACTCCCGTCTCCAGAGGGCCATCGGCGGGGACTTCATCCAGGCAGCCATGGTAGTAATGATGGTATTCTTGGATTTGCAAAGTCTCCATCATAAACTACCCACGCAGTATCGCAAAAGTGCTCTGAAAGAGTGCACTCCTCCCGCCGGGAATATTTCCGTAGCTGTGCAGTATCAGTAGCGAGATATATCGGAAGTTGGCGATATGCATTACTGTAGGTGGTGTTTAGCTTATCCAAACAGGATGCGGTGTAATCTACCCACAGTTCTGACGTATACAGAGATATGCAGAATACGTTGAACAGTATTCTTTTGATATTTGTGGTGCAAAGGTGTAAACGCCTTGACGGCATTCCTGCTCTAACGGACACCTGACATTTATCATATGAGAACGGGTTGCTTCTACGACTTATTCTTGAGTTCAACAGCTCGGCTGTGGTATGATTTACTGGCCTCCGTGTTTCCTCCCTCCTACAACATGGGTCTGTTCAAGACCCAGTTTCACTCCTTCCTATCCTCTAAAAAACTCTCCAAATGGCATACCCTAAGATGACATAGGCCTTAAGGTAAATATATATATATCGATCTTGTTTGTCTCTCCATATCCTGAATATTCTTCAGGTCGTTTGTGATATATGTCTCAGGTCGTCTGTGGTATGAGTATTTTATGCTACGAACAACGTCCATTTTCTTTCCATGTTTCTATACTGCGGCCGTTATCATGAGTTCGTTTTTACATGTGTTTAATGTTAAAATTGCAATTTTCGGGTTTCTAGTATAGTAAGATACTAAAATATTTTTTTTTGGTTACTATTTTTGACTGACCAACTCTAAAATTATAATAAGACCTAACCACAACCATCTTTTTATTTCGTAAATTTTTAAAACCCGTGTCTTTAATATGTTTCATCTCACAAGTGCGGAGCTATTTCTTACCAATTATAATTTATTTTATATAATTTTGTAATTCGAATTAAGACTTTTACAAGCATTTTAAATGTGTCTTTTTTATTTTTTATTATTATTTATGGAGAAAGTACAGATACATACAGTAGTAATATTAAAACAACATAGAAATATTTGGAGAACTCGCCTGTATCCTAACCCATTTATCTCTGTTTAATGTGATAAAGATAAATAAACAAATAATCATTAAAAATAATATTTACACAAGATAATGAATTTAAGATTGTGTTACACAGAAAATTTATGAAAAGGTCTAATATTTCTAAATAATAGAGTAACAGAAGGTAAACAAGTAAAAGAAGGTAAATAATAGAGTAACAGAAGGTAACAAACTTTACAAATAATACTTACATGAATGTAAGAGAAAAAATAATGATTAAATTAAAAATATTGCCATACAAGGAAACAATAAAAAAGCACATATTGTCCAAACACTGTTTGTTGAAGTTTCTTTGTTTAATATTATTATATGAAAACAGCTTTCAATTCTCTTTTAAAAGCACTACATGTATCAAAGAATATGTCGGAAACCATCAGAGTTTGATTTTGATTAAATAACTCGCACATTCTTCTGATTGGATCCCTGACACCAGCATTTGTACGCGTCCGGCTAATGTGGAATAAGTGGTAATAAGACCTAGTTGTTCTGGATGGTATTTTGAAGTTTATTAGTTGGAGTAAGGTAGGACAGTTGATAATGTTATTGCACATTTTATATAGGGTAATGAAATCGAGGTATTTTCGGCGGTTAGAGAGGGTGGAGACATTATAGATTGAGAGCATATGTGCGTATCCCCGTTTAGGTGCTCTCATTCTCTAATTAAGGCAATGCAGAAATTTTTTTCGAATACTTTCAATTTTGTCTTTGTAAATACCGTAGAGTGGATTCCATGTGGGGACGCAGTATTCAAGTTGAGAACGGACCAGAGTATAGTAAAGGTGGAGGTAGGTTTCATGCTTTCGAAATACACGACTGTTTCTGATAACAAAGCCTAGCATGCAGTAAGCTTTATTTACAATATTATCAATGTGCACAAAATGAAATTTTGAATCAAAAAGTATGTCTAAGTCTCTTATACCATATATACGCTCGAGTGAGTAGTTGCCAATATAATAATTGTTAATGATAGCTTTATGATTTTTAGTGAAGCTTATTTGTTTACATTTGTTGTAACTAAGATACAATTTATGATCATTGCAAAATGCTTCAAATCTTACTAAATTTCTTTGAATGAGCAGACAATCATTTATATTCCTAACAATGGCAAATATTTTTGTATCATCAGCGTACATGAGAAAAAAACAGTGCAAAAAACATTTAGTAACGCTATTAATAAAAAGTATAAATAACAGTTGACCCAGAATCGATCCTTTTGGCAAACCAGAGGTAACTGGTTCCCACATAGAAGTATGCCCTCGTAGTGATACAGCTTGTTGTTATTTTGTTAAGTACGAGACAAACCAACGTAATAAGTTTCCTCGAATTCCGTTGTACATATTTTTTTTGATAAGTAATAGGTGGTCAACCTTATCAAAAGCTTTTTTAAAATCACAATAAATTGAATCTACCTGGTGACCTCGATCCATGCTGGTTAATAAAAAGTTAGAATAAATAAGTAAATTACTCGCGGTAGACTTGCCTTTGACGAATCCGTGTTGTTGGTCTATAATTTTGTCGGCAAGCTGGGGATGTACATTGTCATGGACAAGTCTTTCCAAAAGTTTAGGGATTGCCGAGAGAATGGAGATCGACCTATAGTTTTCCACTCTTTGACGCGAGTCACCCTTGTGGACCGGTAGTCACCCTTGTGGACCGGTAATGGTGACCGGTGGTGGACTGTTATAAGGTTTCATGAATTCTGCCAGCTTTATAGAGTTGCTCGGGGTTGATGTTGGAAGTAACAAAAAATAGCGAATAATCATTGTTTTTTTTGGGAACCTATTTTGACTATGGTACTAAACTCTATAACAAAACGCCATCTCTCATTTAAATACGGGTAACACACATTATTAATGTAAAAACCTCACAGAATAGAGGAATTTAATTATTTTCTAAATAAATCGGTTTGACTGATAGTAAATAATTATTTTAAAAACACTATCAAATTAGAATTGGGAAGGGGTAAATGAAATCATATAAATGAGTGGTTGAATGTGGATTAAGCGCGCCTCGAACGCCGAAACAGCTGTCACAAAAATAAATACTAAAATGCTTTCAGAATTTTATAATAACATTATTAAATTTGATTTACATTAATTTAACAAAAAATAAATAAATCTATTTGTATGGCACATATGCCGATGTATAGATGTATGACTGTTATATTTAATTATGTCAATCACTGTTTCAGTCGAATTATAAATTTTATCGCCTGTCCAAATTATCCACAGCGTCTCGCGTCGGTACTGTATACGTGCAGCAATAATATAACCTTTAAATGTATATTAATGTAGGCATGAATTGGTGTGTCAGGTACAGGTGAAAGTGTTTCGGAGTAATTCCTCGTTTTGTAAATAGGGAAGTATTTGTTTTCATTATTTAAATCGACATTTTACGTTTGCTTTTCATTAAGCAGTCAGAAAATTAGAATTTGAATGAGAAGAGAAGATTGTTACGAGGAAAAGGCGTGTTTTTGCAATTAAAATTAATGAGGTATCGAGGGGATAAATTAAACAAAGAGGTTTCAACGAAAGTTAAATGCTAAATGCGCAGGAGGTACTCATTTATAAATATTCGATTAATCGCTGAACAGCTAATACGGTAAGTTAATTTATGTGACAAGAACAATAATGATAATGTTTTACTATCTTCATTTTTTATGACAAGATAGCAAATAATGATATCCTCACTGGCATTTCCCGTGCTTAGGATTTCATTTACGAAATATGAAATTACATTACCATAAATGAAGTTGATGTGCTGGATGAAAAAATAAAATAATTGAAATGTGAGGTGTTCTAAGTGCAGTTGAGTGGTTTCGATCTGTATTTGGAAATAATATATTTTCTATTTCAGATCTCCCTATGTAGCGTATCCTCTGTTTTATTTGATTTTCCAATTTAATATGGCTGTGTGATTTTTGAAGGATAATGTGATTTTGTTGTAGAATTTAGTATTATAGTATAAGAAGTTTTTTGTCCAAATGTTATGTTTGTGGTTTCTTGTTAGATGTGTTTTTGGCTCTGAGATCTAGTGTTTCTAATACCATATATGTGATTGTTGTTATATCTTGTTTTATGAGTATAGTTGTTTTATTCATACAATGTCAAGTTTTTTGAAAATTTTTCAGTGCTAGTTCTTACAGGGACTTTAAGTATAATTTTCTTGGTGGCTTTTTGTATTAATTCATGAATAAATTCAGAATATTATCATTAGCACTCCCCCATCCGATAATACCATTTTCAATTTATTGTGCTGTTGTGATTTTTGAAGGATAATGTGATTTTGTTGTAAAGTTTGGTACCATAGTATAAAAAGTTTTTTTGTCCAAATGTTGTGTTTGTGGTTCCTTGTTGTATGTGTTTCTAAAATGTGTGATTTTTGTTATTTCATGTTTTTTGTATTTATGAATGTAAAGTAGTATTGTTTTAGAGTATATTTGTTTTATTGACATAATGTTAAATCTGTTAAAGATTCCTTCAGAGCTAGTTCTTAGAGGGACTTTAAGTATAATTTTTATGATGGCTTTTTATACATTAATTTTTTTTTGTATTCGTACAACTCCATTTTTTATATATATTTTTTAAATAAATGTAAATCGAATTTAATCATGTTATTATTAAGTTCTGCAAGTAATGGGTTTTTGTGTTCTAATGAGTAAATTAAGAATATTATCATTAGCACTGTCCTATCCGATAATACCATATTCTAATAGTGATTGGCAGAGAGTCATGTAGATCTTATTCAAACCTTTTGTACTAAGAACATTCTTGATTGTTTTAAAAAGAAGAAGTTAACTTTTTTTCATTTTGTTATTTAAATAAATAATATTACGAGTCCACTATAAATTGTGATCAATTTTAACGACTAGATAGGTTATGTGGTTAATATTTTCCTTAAATAACGGTTTAATATTTTTACATACAAATACAACTGGTTTACAATTAGACATATTTGAAATTTTGGAAATAAGAAAAAGCGTTGATAGTGAATTGAAATCGATTTTTTTTAATTATTGCTATCTTTTGAATTTATTTTCATATTAGTGTAAATAATAAAAGTAATTTCTTTTTTCATTTAAAATGTAAATTTGTCATTCATTGTTTTGTAATATTTTTTTAATAACATTTTTTAATATTTACTTACCTACTTTAATCAATTTTTGTTCATATTTATAATTTGTTCATTCTTATATTATAGTGTTCTACATTTATCATTTGTCTATAGTTAAAATTATTATTTTTTAGTATTCTGTATATTTCTTATGAAAAAAGCACCGCTATCGAAACATGTTGATATGTGTGTATATTAATAAAGTGGTGAATACAATTTTTTTTTTATTTCAAATACAAATTTAAAATATATTGTAAAAAGCAAGAAAAAATCTCTGTTTTTTTAATTAACATTATCATATCGTCGCTGAATTCATAATATAGCTTATATGACGTTTCGTACATTCTGAGATGATCGAGAAAAACTGCTTTAAAAATAGTTGCAGACGAGATTTGAAAAAATATTTTTTATTATTATTAGGCAAGCTTTCCAGCTAAACAAATCTATTCTTTTTAGCAAATCTTGTCTTTGCAATTATTTTTTAAAGCAGTTTTTCTCGATCACCTCAGAATGAACGAAACGGCATATAAGCTATATGCAGCGACGATATGTAATAGAATGTAAGTTATAATTAGTTATATAACTATAATTAAATAAATAATACCTAAACGATATATATGTTATAGTTCTATATTAGATAAATGCGTTAAATGCTCAAAAAATTGTAATTGTTTTCGATGGGGTGATTTATCCTTGAGATCGGCAAGATGGAGTAGTTGTTAGAACGCACTGGCAGTTGGGTTGACTGGATTAGAAGCATAATATAATAACAACCTGCCAGGTTCGTGTAACCATTTTGCTGCATGTTATCAGGGTATGAATAGAAAATCACCCACCTGTCTTTTTATCGAAGCCCATGTTCCCGTCACAATTAAAGTATCCAATCCCATAACTCTGCCTTTATCATAAATGTCACAATTTTCATAAATCTCCTGCAACCTAGACAAACAATTTCGATCAACAACGAGGAGAGAATTTTCCTGTACCTATTACTGAAAAGAAAATGCCTCAAAATTTTATCTGAAACCATTTGAAAGAAAATTGATGTCGCCAATTTTTCTCAGATCTGTCGTGTCCTCCGGACAGGTTGATGCGATTATTTGCGTGATGACGAATGATTTTTGATAGTAGGCAAGGCTTAAATTAATTTCTCCCGAATAATAAAAAAATAATTCTTCGGTACTTACTCTACGATACACAATATTTTAATCAGATTAACATGCTGTAGATTTGTGTGTAAGAAGGTGCGAAAACTGTCAAACGGCGAGCTTCATGAATTGTCAATGTCAACTTTTTTCAACACACAGCGGTTTGGAGCCCCAAATCATGAATCTTTCTGACTATAGATAAAATAAGATTCCCCATTATTTGTTTTAATTTTATCATCTGCTTTAAGTGAAGTAATGAGTAATTTTTTTTACAGTAACTCTACACAGGAAGCTCTGAGGGAAATAATTTCCCTTAAGGCCCTTATTAATTATCTGTGGGGATGCTGAATGGAGGGTCTTTTAGAGGATAGGATGGAGTGAACCTGGATCTTGAAGAGACCCCATGATGTAGGAGGGAGGAAACACAGAGTCCGGAAGATCATTCCATAGCCGAGTTCTTGAACACAAGAACGAGTCGTAAAACCGACCCGTTGTGACAAATGTCAACCGCGTACAAATGTTGGGTGACCGTTTGATGTGTTTTACGACTATGCTCCGGTGCCGAAGGGATCAATGACGCTAGTTCCACAGAGCATCTTCGATTAAAATACCGGTAGAACAAGGACAGCATTCCACCTGACGTCTGTGCTCCAAAGATTGCAATTCGCTTGTTGAGATAGGCAAATCTATCAAACGGCCTGCCCGTTTCTGCACAGTCAAGAGTTTTTTCAGATATTTTGTTGCTCCCCACCAGAGGTAGCTGCCAAATTCTACAGTGGGGCGCACTTGCGATTTGTACAGGGTAAGCAGTTGTGTACCTTTAATTGTTTACTAGTAAAACATAAGTGCAAATAATTAAATTGTTCTTAATAGTTTTACAATAATTATGTTAAAATACAGAGAGCTGTAAAAACAGTTAACCGTTGAATTTGATGGGTTTTTTGAGACAACACTAACATCACACCATTCGTAACTGGCTGCACACGATGAGTTTCTGTGTGAATTTAATTTCTTTTCTAAATAAAGATTCCTCCCCTTAATGTTTATTGTGAAACAGCCGTCTGGGTTACATCATTAATTGCACGCTGAACGCAAACGGCAAGCCGTGAAATTAACCCGTTTCCTTCTATTCTGAGAAAATGTTTTGCACAATTAAATCTTTTAGTCCATTGTTACAGATCCTTTATACTGTTTCAAATTAACCAATTTTAAACGCACATAAAACAACCGTTAAAATGTTGCGCTAAAATGAAATATCTTTACAAATTTTTTCAATCAACTTTTGGCCGCAGGCAACTTACTATGGGCCGAACAGAAAATTTGATTACTGTCTTCCTGGTGTAAATTTTGACAATCGTGACGCTACCACGAAACAATTCATTGTTAATTTGGCTGGTATGATTAAAATTATAAAAATAATTATGTTTTGAACGTTAGTTTTTTTATGATCTAAACATAAAGTTTAATTCCGTAAAATTTCTATCAATAACGCCTGAGAATGAATTATAAACTAATGTATTAGATTTTTAAAAAGAACTGATTGTTCCGCGCGTATCACCAATGCAAGTTTTTCCGCGCTCACGCTGCTAACGTTGGGTTACGACTCATTTTCTGAAGTTCAATATTTTAGTACGACTCAATTGAACGATGGCTCATTTAAGAGCCGGCTCATGTTAAGAGCTGACTCCCAGTTCATTAGCTTCATACAACTCCCAGCTCATACGGGTCCCAGCTCCAAGCATATAGGCGTATACACATATACATGCTGTAATTTTTTTTTATTTCTACATACAAATGCGTGAAGTCTTAAAAAATGCTTTAGGATGCGTCATGGCGCTACGTCCCACGGCTGTTGGCATAATTTTGCCTTATAGAAGTGAGACATTGCTAATAAACAAATTAGAACAAAGGACCTTATTTAAAGATGCGTCATCGTAGAAGTGCGTTAGAATACTATCGAACATCTGAGATACGTTAATCTTTTAGATAAATATAAAAATTTCTGGAGCGTTCGTCATATTCGGATCGCCGATCAGGAGAACTCGCTTGTTACGCGCATCGTCTCCACTCATCAGCATCATCAGCCTTGAACCAAAGCCTTCAATTATCTACGCAACACCATGCCTCCATTGTTGCCAGACTCTGTATATTCATGTTTACTTACTCCCGCACAGGTATATTATACAACACACACATATTCTACATTTTATTCATATACATAATATTTTTATTAGTGTAAGTGTAATGAATCGATGGTACAGCCTGATTACTTTATCTAGCCTTCCACAGTCTGGAAATTTCTTTGGTTTCAGCCCATTTAATACTCTTTTTTGTTTCTTGGATGCTTGAATGATCCCATTCCTAATAAATGACGCAAATTATGTATTAATTGAAAACATGAATAGTGGAACAATGGAAAAATGGTCCATTGTTCTCTTCTAAAGCCTCTGGAGTCCACCAATAAATTTTGAATAAATGAAGCTGTGAAAATTAAATGACGCCAACAATTTAATAAACAAACAAAATAAAACAGAAACATCTGTATTTTAGAAAAAAAGTGTTTTTGAAGAGTGATAAATTCGATAATTAAAGGTTTCAATTTTGAACATTTTGCCGCCTACCAATCGATGTAATGTACCTAATCTAATACATGTTTAATTTAATGCTATGCAATAGTAAATTTTGAATTTTAATTTCTTTTGACCTTCTCAAAAGCGATTCTGTGTAAACAATTTTTTTAAAGACTCACTTCCACTCAACGTAGATAACTGTGGTTATCCATTACTCGTAGGCGCTGGATTAGTTTATCTGAAGAGAACGCGTTAAGCCTGAAACCTACTACCTAAGCCTACCAGCTTCTGGTCTAGGACAGAGGGTTCGCTCGAGGCAGCTTAAACGGCAGGCGCGACGGTGGATTGTGCCTGCGGTGTTACCTCAAATTTTGAAAACTTTGCCGGCTGTTTTATGAGACTTTTTATACTCCTCCCAAGTATGTTTAAAGTGTAGAATCGCTTGCTCTAGTAATTGGAATTGTAAAGTTTGAAGTTCTCTGTCAAGTAGTTATTGGGTGCGCTGGTTCGTAAATTATCGTTATCGAAATTTAAATAATTATAATTGACTTGCTCAAATATACAGGGGTAAAATAGGAAGGTTTAGTTGGATCCAAAGACTTACCCCTGATTCTCATTTCTCCACGAGCCTCTTATTTGACTTTTTATGCACAGAGCCCATAAATAATTAATAATAGTTCAACATAAAGAAAAACACAGACGATATTCATATGCAGCGGGATCACACAATACAAGTCCCACGGCAGTTACAAAACACAATACGAATATTGCAACGGGTTGCGGGTGCGAATTAATGCGTAATGAACAAAATCACAGCGAACAATGATTCGGGTAAAGTCGATGAACTAAGTATGGATTACAAATTGGGTAGGTTTTATTAGGATGCATATTGTTGTAAAAATCAACTACAAGGCTACCCAAGTTGAACCGTAAGCGGCGCAAACAATTATGTATTATAACCTTTTGGCTAATTGATTATTTTTCCGAATATTCATGGGGTTTAAGGAATCCAATAAAATGGTAATAGTAATTAAATACTCTGTATATCCGCAGGTGACTAGCTCTGCCACGTGAGCGGGAGGTCCATCGAAGCCTGGGATGAGTTTAATGTTTCATAGGCCAATCGTGTCTGATTACGACTAAAAGGGATCGAACTCTTAATCTAGTATCCTCAAATGAAATCAATCTTGCCAATGAGCCCTCCATTGCCATTATCGGTGAAATGTAATGAAATGTTGAGTTACCAGCGCAGGCATATGGAGACCATCGAAAAGAGAGATCAGTAAGACGACCTCCATGGTGGAAGGGTAAGGTCCTAGACTACGAATCCGAAAGTCGCAGGTTGTGATTCTCGTATCGAAAAGGCACAACAGTTGATAAATACTACGCTTAAAGTGCCAATCCATAAAATGCTACTTTTTTAATCATCCTAAAACATTTTAGTAAAAGTAGGTAATTTGAGGCGACTTAGGTGTGTCAAGAAACTTCTTTGTATTTTGTATCACTCGCTACATTTCTTCTTATATAAGACCCAGCAATACTGAACATCGTTTGTTAGGGAGATATAAATACGGAAGAGAAAGGGAGCGCACTAATATAAATCATGCTTAGGGCGTAAGCGATTGTTTAAAAAATATTTAGCGAAACAGTACAAATTTAGAGTACAGGAAAAATCTCAGAATTGCTGACTTTTCAAGAAACGCTGTGATTTTTTTTTCATACCTATAACATGTTAAATAACACAACCAGACGTGTTATTTATATTTTTTATTGCGCAATTATATTTTATTTATTTAAATTTTGAAATTTCTCATATAACTCAAATAACATAATCTATAGTATGGCACGCTCCAGAGTAGTGAAGGACCACTATTGAGAATCAAAACGTTGCTTGAAATAGCTTTAGCCGTGTTTGGTGACCAAATCTGAATAGCCGGGTATTTCTCTACTTTCCCCATTCCATCTCTTTCTCCTCACCATACCCTTCAGCTTCTCAATATACTCCCCATTGGGAATGATTCACGCTAAAACAATCCTAGCTCATCTTTATACAAACAAAAGTAAATACTATGAAAAGAGACTAAGCACTTGTATTACTAGAAATACTAACAAAAATTTACTTCAAATTCCTGTAACTCATACTACTTTTGGGCAATGGAATTTTAGGTACTTTGCGATAAGAATTTTCAACATTCTTCCAGTTAGCATCGAAAAATCTGATTCCCAAAAAAAATTCAAACAATGTAAAAAATTGGATTAAAAGTAATGATAGGGTATTTACCGGTGCACTCACCCAAAATCGAAGTTATTGATTTATCCATTTACGTAGCATATCTTAATATAAATGTATATTCACACTATTATAAAATAATATTCAAAATTACTGCCTCAACACAGGATAGCCTAGTGAGGCGGGTTATGTGAAACTTAAACTTACATTTCTGTTCTTTATATATTACCCACTGTTATTATATTATTTTCCATTTTACTTTTTATGTATCTACTCGACAAACCACGATAGACTTTATTATACATGAATTTTAGTTATAGTTAAACATAATTAGAATAAAACAAAACACCACTACGCCGATCGCAAGTCTGACGTGTGATTGTATTCATAATCTTGGCTGTGAAAATCCTTCCAGGTTTTAATGGTTCCTCCTAAGAACATAAGAAACGACCCATATCGATTCTTTAATTTCCTTAAAAGACTCTCCATATAGCATCCTCAAAGATGGCATAAGGAATGAAATTCAGGGTACCCTGAATAGGGTTACTATAAAAATGATATAAAAAAGGTCCTATAGATATTCTCGACTAGGCAATGCAGGAGGACTGGACAAAGTTCTTTTGTCCCACATTTCCGGCATCGTACGGGTCACATTTATACGAGCAGTAATTATTTCATTTACACGAGGCTACTTTAAAAAGGTTCTCATAAATATGGGTTATACACTTCAGACATAAGCCTGAGCATATTTATGTAAAAAAGAATTAGGGTCGAGCCGGGCTAATGGGGGTGAAAATTTTGCCACAAATTTAGCTGAACGCACGTTCTAGCTCCTCCCGAAATTCAAAAGCTGTCGCTTTCTGGAGACTGTTATTTTAAACGGTCAAATAGAGGCGATGAATGATGAATTGGAGTTTCATTCAAATTAATGTGGCTGGTTAATTTTATAACGCCTTACACTGTTACTTCAATTAATGTAAATTAAAGAAGTACGGAGAAACCCGCCAATAGAGACGACTAAACTACTAGTCAATACTTACGTTGTGTCACGTCTAGATTACTTCAATGGAATATATGCAAGTCTCCTCAAATACCAATACTTCAGTTAGACTTATCACCAGCGTATCTAAATATTCCTTCATATAAGAGCATCTCAAAAATCTCCATTGGCTCAGATATCCTAAAAGAATCCAATTCAAACTCTGCTGGATGGTATTTAAGTGACTTAACGAAATGGGTAGGGAATACTTATCACAACTGTATATTCTTGAAAATACCAATTCACGGCAGTCCACCTTTGGGTCAGCAGCGTCATCAGCTATCGGGAGGTTGAAGGAATCAAAGCACACACCCAATACTAAGTTCGGTGATCATGCTCTCTCAAGAATGAAAAAATTTTTTTTGAAGAAATGCTGATGATTTTTTTTATGAGAAATGCATAAAACCCAAGGACCCCCTACCACACGAAGAAAAAGGAGAAGCGTACAAGATATTTACCACCGATGGATGTCAATTATTATTTCAACAGAAAATATTTTTAATTTGTTATTTTTTATATCTTTATATTATTTATTAAATTGCGCAAATATACAAAAAGAAAAACAACAAAAAAGTCCCTATAAACTCCATTTTAGAAGTTTGATTAACGGGTGCTTGGCATTCAAAATCTTATAATTAATAAAATTTACAGTTAAGGTCTATGTAAAGTAAAACATATGCAACAAACTAAAAAATTTAAAATATAAATATTTCAGAATAATCACACTCAGAAATATTTTTTCTTTCACATATATAAACAAAAATAGCAATGATAAATCCTGCTAAAATAATATTTCCTAATTATCAAATTCAAATATTTTCTACTATTGTATGAAGCTACCACTTTTTGGTTATCCATTACAATCAAATGAAACACTCAAACTTTGTTAACAAACAATTACAAATATTTTCTTTTAGCTTTTCAGATACGTAAATATTAACTGTTTTATTACAACATTTTTTTTTTCTTTCAGTGGGTAATATATTTAAACAGCTAGGAATCATATTATCTAACGTTCTGTGTCCATATTTGTTTGTATGCTTAGGAACCATTAATCCTTCATTAAATTGAGACGAGTATTGTAAGTGTGCCCTAATCTATTTATGTAATATATAGGGTTATTAATGTGTTGAAATATAATATTGTACCACAGAATTGCTCTCACTGAAAGAATTTTGAGACTGAGATAAAAGTACGGAATATTTTATTCGTATAAAATTTTATGGGCTAATGATTTAACCAATGGATTTTGCACTGATTGAACATGATATAATTTTGAGTTAAAATAATATGCATACTCAATTTATCAGTGAAATGAGAAAACAGTTGTATTCGTTTTTGATAATTACTATATTTGTGATGGAACATCGTAACACATCAGTATGTTAAATGATTGTAGTTTTTCATTTTTAGTTACAGTGTTTTTTGTATGTAGTGCCCCGAAGAGTAGTAGTTCAAAAATTAATAAATCTCAGTGGCCTTAGTCGTTGCCTTATTGCTAAGAATCTTGACACCCACACTAAGTGTCCTGGTGAACCAAGATCCTTCACTCTTTGCGGTCCTGCACTGCATGGAGATCCGCGAACATCATGGTTCCGGAAGTCCGTGATTCTTGATTAATTCAATTCATCGGTGATCTTTCTCTCCTTTTCCTGCATTCCACATCGTCAGCGACCAAAAGCTACTCCACGTTAATTTTTAATTTAATTATTTTTTTTCCTTATTATTATTGTATGACATATTATTCATTCGTTTACAGTATAAGATGTCTTATTTTAAAAGTCTCAAGATTTTGGAAGAATAGGCGTACAAAAAAGTTTAAAAACTATTTAGAGAATAATTAAATATATCCACTGTTTTAGAAATTACATTCAATAGCATTATTCTTCTCGTTTTGCTATGCTGTGCTAGAATATCTGTTCTGCTGTGTGGTATCATGAATAAGTCGTGGAGACGACTATGGCTTCCACGCTCGAATAAGCCATAGTATTCCAAGAGGAATGGACTACCAATGGTTAAACTCTAGTTCTCAATTTAGCGAGCGTTTGACGTGTCCAAAGTAGATACGTATAAGATTAAAGTTATCACCTTATTCACACAATTCTGGAAAAGATTAAGACGTTACAAACACCGTAAATGATGTAGACATGTACTTATGTTTTTACCAGGTTCCTTCTGAACGCAACGTTTGCTACTCGTGTGTATTTTAAAAATCGCCTCCTTAGCAACCGGCAAGTAGACACTATAAAATCCCCTCGAATGAGGAGTGGTTGCTTAGCAAAAGAAAACATCTCGGCAACCCACATCACTAAAAATGTCATTCGCAGATCAGGTATATTTCTATAGAAAAACAACGTGACACGGTTTACCCGACACGACCGTTTTCTAGACATTTTTTTCACGAGAAATTCAATATTTTTTTGATGTATTGGAAACCAATAATACCAGGCTTCTGCTTTGTAGATGGTCTTTGTATATTATTTTCATTGCCTAGAAATAGTCATATTATTCTCGCTGATATTCGAATGTATTCCCTTATTAACTATAAACATTAAAATTTTACTTCTTCTGTACATATAAAATTACTTTATGGTGTCATTTTTAATCAATTAAACAAGAAATGATTTTTTAGTTTATTTTAGTACATAGAACAGAGAATATACCCAAGACATAGCAATAATAATCAATCAGTACAGTAAACAACAACAAACATCATCTCGCAAACATGATAATAAGAATGAAAAAGAAGTGAAAGGTCGAAAATATATTATAAAGGAGGTGTATAAACTAACTCCTTATTCTCATCTGTTCTTATGGTACATTGTTTTGATACTAAATAAAGGGAATTATCACATTTTCAGTTCGATATTAATGGTAAAACTTTTTTTTAAATTGATTAACTGTGTCATTAAAAATGTGTATTTCATTATTAGAGCAGTGTATAATATTGTATTTTTTCATATGAAGCGGTAACTTGGTGATGTGAAATTATAATTTAAAAAATAAAACAAAAACTTTGTTTACATCACTTTTATTTATACTTTTTCCGACCGGGTTTCGCTACTACCGTAGCTTCTTCAGGGCAGTATACAACTAAACTATGAACTAAGATACGCAAGATTGATAAAAACAGGCGAGTGGAGGGCCAAGGGTGGGAGATCAGCAGGTACATGCTGACCGGGAAGGGTGTGTACTTTGTACTTTGGAATAATTTAAGAATTGGAGTTTTATTTAAATTTATTTGATTATTTATGAGTCCACTATTAGTGTTTTTGGCTTTCCTTATTTCTAACGCTTTTAAGTTATCTAGTCGAATGCCGGTTCCACTTTTATGCAGTAAATTAGTGCTTGTATTTTTATTGAATGTGTGGACTGTTTCTAAGATATGGTTGGCAATTTTGGAGAACCCATTATTATTTAGACATCTTAAGTGTTTTTTTACCCGGATATTAACATTACGCGACGTTTTGCCTACATAGAACGCCGGGCAATCATTGTATTATAGTGAATAAATGCCCGAGTAGCCTAAACTGTCTTCTCTATCTTTACCCTTAATTAAAAATTTACCTATACTATTGTCTGTGTAATATCTGACGGAAGGTTTTTAATGCTTTGTTGAGAAAAGTTATTGATGTATAAGATTCTACGCCATTGCTACGGGTGATGAATATTATTTATTATATTATTTTTGGTGGGGCACTGTTGAATAAAAACTTATTTGACGACATTTTTTAAGCTTTTTATTTAGTATGTTAATGACTAAGTTTTCATGATATCCGTTATTTATTGAGATTTGTTTAATTATGGATAATTCTAGTGAAGAATTAGCATTTGATAACGGGACCGTAACCAACCGGTGAATCGTCGAGTGGAAAGCGGAATGTTTGTGGGAGGTGGGATGATTAGAGGTGTTATGAATGGTTATGTGTGTATAAAAGGGTTTACTGTAAATTTTAAAAACTATTGTATTGTTTATAACTAATAACGTAAGGTCTAAAAAAAATAAAGTGAAGTTGATTCCTATTTCCATGGTGAATTTAATTTGCTTATGGAAGGAGTTTATTAGTAGGAGGAAGGAGTTAAGTTGGCGCTCCGCACCTGTCCATATACATAAAATATCGTCGACATACCTCTTCCATAAAAGCACTTCATTTAGTAGGGGAGATTTACACTTCAAAATATTATTATCTAAGTAGTCCATGAAGATATCAGCAATAAGGGGAGATGTGGGGGCGCCCATGGTCAAGCCTTTTTTTGTCGATAAAAAACATGATTGAATTGAAAATAGTTTTGATTTAGACAAATGTTAAAAAGGTGAGACAGATTTCACAGTAAATTGTTTATACATTTTTGCTTTAATAGCTGTACTTGATAATAATATATTTTCATATGAAGCGGTAACTTGGTGATATGACGTTATAATTTAAAAAAATAAAATAAATTTAAATAAATGTCCAATTATTAAATTATTCCCAATAAACAACGTACACACCCTTCCCGGTCAGTATGTACCTGCTGATCTCCCACCCTTGGCCCGTCACTCGCCTGTTTTTATCAATCTATAACACGTATGTATCTTAGTTCATAGTTTAGTTGTATACTGCCCTGAAGAAGCTACGGTAGTAGCGAAACCCGGTCGGCGAAAGTATAAATAAAAGAGATGCAAACAAAGTTATTGTTTAATTTTTAAATTATTATATTGTAATTTCTTAATATCCACAGTAAAGGATAGACATAGTCTGTATTATCCGTATGATAGTCTTTAATATAAAAAATGACTTTTATCCTCCTTTTTGATTTTCTTATTGGTGTATTAATGTTGATTTGTGATAAAATGTTTGGTGTATCAATTGATGCATGTATAATTTTGTAGAAAAGGAATACATCAAAAGTTTATGTCTGACTGACAGAGATTGTAGTTCATAGTGCGAAATTCGATCATTATACGTTCCAAATTGATCAGACAAACCTTCACTATATGCAATCACACGGGTTAATTTTCCTGGAATGCATTTGATTCGAGATTAACTAGATTTAAAAAAAAATTATAAAAATACTTCTAAACACCACTTCTTGATACATAAATATTAACATGTTTCGAAAGCGAAGTTTTCATCATCAGCACATACATAACACAAAAAATGTTTATGTCAAATATAGACAAATGACAAACATAGAACACAATACAATATCCAAATTATAAACAGTAAAAAAAGTGATTGAAATAGGTAAGTAGCTAATCAAAAATATTAATAAAAAATATAATAAAACACGGGATAAAAAAATTATATCAGAAATTGAAAGAAAATTATTTTTATCATTAATATAAATATAACCACGAAAATAACAAGGCATGAAAATAAAATAATAATGTGTTTTTTTTTATTAAAATGTACAGTGATAATATTTTTTTTAAATTATACCATTATGAAGATAAATTTAAAAGACAGCTATTTAAAAAAATATTTTTCCAATTTCTAAAATTTCTAATTTATCTAATTGTAAACCGTTTGAAAGCGTAAATAATTTTTTTTAACATTTATTTACATCAAGAGTATGATTTGTTTCCAAAATATGGCTAGCAAATAAAATAAAATGATGTAGTTTTTAAATATTTCATAAATTAATAATTATTATTTTGTATACACCACTGTTTTAAATACATAAATATCAAAAATTTTCAGTGGTGTAAACAAAGTAATTCTTATCAATTCATTAATTATGGCGGTACAAAATAACTACAAATCTATTGAATAATGTTTTAATATTTCTTGGTCTTGATATTAAAATTCGTTAACTATGCGAATATCTTTGATTCTTGTTAATTTAAAGTTCACGAAATTAAAAAAAATTCAAACAAAGGGAAAACGAAATTTTGTTTTTATGTTTTACACACAAATAAGTTCTTCTTCTTTATGATCTTCGTTACATCAAAATAATGGAACAAAATATTGTTAGTTATATAATTTTACTAGTGAGAGAGCGCTAGAAAACTTTTGTTCTCCCCGAAAATACTGAAAGCGCGTAGGTATTAAAAGATTCAGATAGATTTAAGGGATGTTTAAAACAACAGTATAACTCAGTAGTTTCAAAAGGGTGAGCCGCCTATTCCTCCCAGGGGCTAATGATCTCTAATTTCTAAATTTGAACTTTAAAAAATTGAGACAGGGAGAAAATCTGGATTTAGCAAGGGTATAGCGAATAAGGGATTCCAGTCAATTTATTTTATAAAAATATCAATAATAACCTTCAAACTTATTTTTTTTATTTTTCTAAAGATAGTTTCCATAGTTAAAATAATACTGAAAGTTTCAATTTTTCAAAACCCGCCAAAACGCTCCAAATCTATGGCCGGTCGGATTCGATCAGTTTTGAAGTTAGAATTTTAAATGTCAAAAACAAGGATGAGCATTACCATACATAATTTTATATTCTATTTATAGTAAACCATAACTAAATGTAAATAATAAAAACATGTACATTTTAAGAAACTTTAAATCAAAGAATAATTATAGTACTGAGCACCATCATTATCGTATTATCCGTATTGAAAATTGGTTTGCTCATAAATACTCTGATTTAATTCACTAATAATAGAATCATCAATAATTTTTTTAATATTTTTTAATACAGCATACAATCACCCAAATTATGTTTAAATTTCACCAAAATTAAAAAAAAATGCATATTTAAAATACAAAAAAATCGAATAG
Organism: Halesus radiatus; assembly: GCA_022606495.2. NCBI lineage: Eukaryota > Metazoa > Arthropoda > Insecta > Trichoptera > Limnephilidae > Halesus > Halesus radiatus. The sequence continues at coordinate 35,158 of JAHDVE020009314.1, forward strand.
TAAAAATGTCCATACTAATACAAAAACAGAACTAACACGTGACGTCTGATGTTTCGAATGTAATCGTAAAAACGTAACAAGGTGTTTTAATGAGATGATTTTTTATTCCTTTTAAATAACGACTTATATACATAACACAAGTTATATATTGAAACTCGGCATTTGCTGATCTGTATGAAAATATATTTTTAAAGCCATTATATTTTTCAGTAAATTTCCTTATTGAAAAAAAATGAGAACCACAACTCATTTCCGGTGATGCCAGATATTATCCCATCACTCTTCTTCTGCGTAATTTATTGTGCTTTCAGGTGAAGTGGGATTTAATCACTATACCGCGTACTTACAAAAGGCTGGTTCGTGGAAGAAAAAAAAACAAAAAGTTCTTACCTTAATAATTTCCAAATATTCTGGTAGATGCAGGATACCCTGCTCTAATGTACCTTAGAAGGGAAAATCGTGTGTCACATACTCGTACATACAAAATATAAAAACTAATTTAAAAATTCACGTTAAATTATATCATAAAATTTCACAGCAAACAGTCTCATTTGGAAACCTTCTGGTATTTTAGTTCGATGTTGATCATCTAAGGATGCCTTTATCTCATATTATAAATCATATTAGATTCTTCAGATTATTTTTATCATAAATTTTTGTGTTTAATTCGTAGAACTCTGTTCAATTTTTTTTAAAATTTATTGTGAATCTAATAAACTTATGTTATTATTAAGTTCTGCTGGTATTTTTAGTTTTTTGTAATCATAAATAATTAACTCATTAAGTAATTAATCTTAAAATCTTTGTTCCTCAATCCATTTAATCAATTATATCAAAACCGTGGCTCTCCGGTAATTATTAATTTTTTTTTATGGCTTATCACGGTGTTATTTGATGAAGGTAATGAAAAACAAAATGGAAAATTGTAACAATAGAATCTTTTGTCACAACTTTTATGTATTTTTTGAATTGTGTTACTTTAAGCTTCGGGTGAAAAAACACTGGCCTTTGTACATGAACATGCCTTCGATGACACCATTCTTTATAATGTAATGTTTTGGCGTCAAGCAATTTCAGTTACTCGTTCAACAATATCTTTTTTATTGGATTCGCGATATTGTTAATTATATCTGAAAGCAAAAAAGCTAAAATGAAAGCCCTTTGAACAAAATACCTTGGAAACATAACTTCTTTGAAAAATTATAAGGCGTCACCAGAAAAAGACTTGGAAGGTCCCGATGTGTATTCCCATCAAAGCATTTAGTTTTTATCGCTAAAACATATTTTTTACGTAGTTTTAATACGTAGTTTCTTTTATGTTTATCAAAGGGATTTTAATATTCGTACTTTTATCATTCATTATTCATTGATATTTATTTGATATCAAATCGTATATTCTTTTGAAACTTGCCGCTTTCTTTTATCAATAACTAAATAAATATTGCTTTCATAAAAGAGCATTTACAAAAGCGTAAGATCTTTCTGGGAGCTATTAAAAGATGAAAGAAAGAACCAGATCAGTTTGCGTAAGATAGAAAACATTTAGAATGCACATTAGACAATTAAATTATAATAAATGTATTAAAAATTACTTTGTAATCACCACTTTGTTACCATATGCATAACGTTTTTCGAAAGCGAAGTTTTCCTCATCAGGAATATAATAATGTCAAGAATGGACTTAGTTTAGACATATAGTCTGTACTTAGACTTATATTCTATACTACATTATTATTCCGATAGGCAGGCCGAGTTGCTATGATCGAGTCACCTTTCAGCCATGCAACATTGATTCTGGAAAATCTCTGCAGTGGTAAAGGGTCTTTGAACAAAATAACTTCTACAAACATACCTTTTATTTGGTAAGAACCTAAGAAATCTTTACAATAATAATATAATAAAAAACATTTAAAGCATGTCGTCAGTTTTCATAAAAAAATGATCAATTCTTGTACACCCTGTGTCGCAGTTTGATCTGCATTCCGGTTTTGGACTTGAGTATAATTTCAGGAGCCAGCCTCAAGTCGACTCCAGAGCTGTACAGTTCGTAGGATCTGAGAACCTTTGATAGGATACTTTTTATCTCAAGAATTGCAAATTTTTGACCTGGAAAATATTTCAAAATAAACATTTATTTTTTTCGATGGAATGGCTAGAGAATGTTGATAAATGTCATACAGAAGGATTTAATAAACAATTTATGAAATACAATCTCTTGGTCGCCTTCACCGCAAAATAACATATAATAATATGATTAAATAAAAGACACTTTTTAACTTCATTCCAGTTTTTGACCGTGACCGGTTTCAGCCTGTAACGGCTATCTTCATACAGATGCAGCTATTGTTTAAACTATTGTTTATATACAATTTTGGATGTCAGGAGTAAGAAACCATGTTATTTCTTAGAGTATATTTTTCAGTATTATTATAACATGATCTTACATAACTCAACTTATTTGGTATTTTTGATTTATTTATAATATTACTTTATATTTCAATCTGGTTTCAAACATTTTTTTCAATATGGGGGATAGTTGTTTTTATTGTAAAGATGACTTTATCTTATTTATTTAATAAAATGTTGGTGAATACTGATCAATAATGAATTTATTCTAGGATTTTCCCACTTTAGTTATAAAATGAAGGTTAACAAGAGGATTTTCAGTAATTGGGTTACTACCAGCATGATTATATTTTTAAATTGGTTTCGCAATAATCGTATTTAGTATATTATTGATAATAATAATACTTAGATGACTTGTATAGCGCCGTTTTTTTTTGAAAAATTGCCCTAAGGGCACTCTACAAATACTACTTGCAAGAGTTTATCTTATTATGTATAGATACAGAACACACTTTCCTGGTAGGTCACCCCACATTAAAACGTTAAATTACTTTAATTAAGTTTTAAGTTTAAGCAGTATTTTTTTCTAAGATTTTATATTAAAATGGAAGATTTTAAACGAGTCGGTAATTTGAAAGATGTTCAGCGTTGTATTGCGGTTTTTTTAATAATGGAGTTACGAGAGCTGATTTAAGTGATTTTGGAAAATCACCCATGCTAAGTGACTTAAAAAGATGAACTAGGAAGGGAGCTATTTCATTGCAAAACTTCTTCAGTAGCCACGTTAGAATAGGATCGAGTACAAGAATGCTTGTTCGGTGAATTTAGTATTAATATTAATATGTACTTTTATTGTTATGATCTGTTTTAAAAAATTCACAGGCTGAAACCGGTCACGGTCTACAATAAAAGTGGAATAAAGTAAAAATGTGTCTTTTATTTAATCATTCCAATGGAATTCAACCTTGTATTAAGAGTTGCAAAAATAGAAATAGCATAATATCGTTACTAAATTAAAATAACTTAATATTAGCAATGCCACTCCCGCCTCGAATATGGTATACTAGGATGGAGATTGCCAACTTCTACACATGAACAATTGCCTTAAACCCAAAGGGTATCATAGAAACCATTTTCAAATCCCCATAAGAACACCAAAAAAGATATTTTCAAATCTTTTACAGTACCTAACATCCAAAATAATCTTAACAATGTTTTAATCAAACATTTCAAAAGTTCGAAAAAACGGAAGAAACTTATTTTAAATCACACAAGAGCGGACCAAAATGACATTATGAATATTCCTAAATTTATTACTGCTTTTGGACACAGGAATTTTAAATATCTTTCCACTAAGCTATATAATTCACTTTGACCGGCCTTAAAAAAAACAGGAAAGGCAAATGATTTAAAAAATAAAATCAAAACCTGACTCAAAGAAATTAAAAAGAGAAGTTATTCAGCATCTTGAAAAAAACTTTGTAGGAGTTTAAAAACAAGTCCGCCTCAGCACAGGAACTCCCTAGTGAGGAAGACTGAGAAAAAAAATTCAAATTATCTTATTGAATTTATAAAAATTTATTAACTAAATGAAAAAATAAGTATTAAAACTAAATAAAATAAAAATAAAAAAAAATTATTAGTTTCTACCTCATATGTCGTTATGGATACCGTTGTTATGTTGCCTGTTTAATTATGATAATGTAAACAAGCAGTCTATTTTCCATTAATAACTGCTGTTTCTTGTATAAATATTGTTGGCTTATCTTTCCTGACTTCGTTATATTCCCATTTCACTGTAGCATTTACCATATATTATTATTAATATAATTAATATTGTCTCCCTCTTTCAAAAAATACTTTTCTATTGTTGTCTCTGTCTAATTTTTTTTTTCTCTTTTCTCTCTCTTTTGTATTCTCCCTATTTCACTATATTGCATTTTGTAACTATACATAACCGACAACTCTGCATTATTCTTTATATATTATATTTGCCGTGACGAAACTTGAGCTAAGGTAAACCGATTGGGGAAAAATAAAATGTGTTCGTGGTTTATAAGAAAGCGTTTGTTTTATCTCAAATAAGTTTTATTTCTGCTAGTCTTTGACTAAGATTGAGATATCGATGACCAGCGCCATTTTGAATTTCTCTCATTTGAACGGTCCCCGTTAAATGCCAATGCTAGAGGTCTGTTTAATATTTTTTTTACCTGTTGAGTATAACGGTCGTATTGTCATGCCCACCAGTTTGTGATTATTTGGTTAAAATCTGAAATTCACCGAGAATCGGCGTTTGACGGTTGTTGAAAATAACGCCACCTAGGATATTATTTTGAAATAGGAAAAACATATGTTCCATCAACAACACGATAACTACTAAGACGCGTGTTCGGCAATTATATTATTTCTACCATATTGTTAGCGTGCACAGTAAATGAAGACGGTGATGCATTTGTCGTTTTATTAGTTCATCGCGAAGATGCATGAGGTTACAAACTAGGAAAGTTTTATTTTTAAAGGAATGAGCTATCTGAAATTAATGGCATGATATTGGACTGCATTGTTAGTTATCATGATATATATTTTAGTTTTTATTTTACCAATGCAATTCCTTGGTCCAGCGCTGAAGCCAACATTCAGGAATGGATGTTTGTACTGTAGATTTTCAGGAAGGAATCGTTCAGGCATAAAAGTGTTAGGATCAGAAAAATACTTAGGATTTCTTCCTAATAACATCATCAGTACTGTGACGTTTGCTCCAGCTGGAATAATCTTTCCGTCTGGAAATAAAATAAAATTAAAGCAAATTTATTAAAAATTTCTTTCCAATCACCACTTTATTAATACTCGTATATACATATCAATAAATTACTATTAGAATAATTTTAAATTTCAGAATTTAGAAAAATATTAATAGAGAATTAAATATAATTAATAATCTTTTTTTTTAAATAGGCATATCTTGAATTCATTTTCATATTACTATAAATAATTTTAAAAAAAAACGAAATTATTTCTAATGCAAAATTTGTTATCCAATGTTTTAAAATATTTTTTTTGTTAACGTTTTTTGATTGATTATTACCTACATTAATCAATTTTTGTTTTTGTTTACAATTTATTGTGTTCTATATTTATCAGCTGTCTATACTTGACATTATTATTATTTTTTAGTATTCTGATAATTACTGATGAAGAAAGCATCGCTTTGCTGATATGTGTATATTAATAAAGTGGTGTTTATAAAGCAATTTTTAATTCATATGTTAATAATGACGCCACAAAGTGAATACCAATATTTTGAAGAAATCATAAAAATAAAAGTATACTTTTGTAAATTTAATGTAAATTAAATTTAATATTTTGATTACTGATTTATACGAGTATTTTAGTTTTTAGCATTGTGACAGCTGTTTCGGCATTTAATGCCAATTTCAAACTGTAATAAAAAATAAATGATAATAATAACTAAAACATTTGCAGAACTTAATAATAACATTATTAAATCAATAAAAAAATTAAAAGCATTTCGTCGAATTAAACACAAAAACAATTAATAATATTAAACCGTTCTTAATATTGTTGTAATTGTTCTAATAATACTAATTTTTTCATTTACATTTTTGGGTGACCCGACAGTTGATCCCTCAACAGTTGGACCTACAACAGTTGGCACCCCGACGGTTGATCCCCCCGACAGTTATATTCCGACAGTGGATCCCCTAAAAGATTGTTTCTGCTGTAATTCATTTGTAAAGTAAGTATGCAGAGAAGATATGCAGCCGTATAACAAAAGTCGATATATAAGTATGTCGTTTATAGTTATTCGGCCACATATCCTCACTGTATACTCCTTCGGAGACACGGCATTATTGTTAGTAAAAAATATTTTATGTAACGGATTTTCACTCAAGATGCATATGTAAGTATATCGACGTTTATTATACTTCCTTCACAAATGAGGACGTAAAGCAGAAATAATTCTTTGGGGATCAACTGTCGGAGGAATAATACTCAGAAGGATCAACTACCGGAGGGCGAACTGTCGGGGGATCACCTGTCATACAACCAAATTTTTGGCAAGTCGCTGATTTAGTTATTTTATGTAACATAATGTTTCCTTTCGTAGAACGCCGATCCTAAGTAAACAAGTTGATGTTAAATTTCGGGACAAGACAAAATTACGTACTAGTAGTTAGTGGAAAATGCTTCGCGTTCGTATAGTTCTAGGACTCACATAAGACCGTGAGAACATTATAATATATTTTCATTGGCAGTTGGGATTTTCCGACATCAAACATTTAAGAAATTCCGGAATAGAAAATGTTATTATGTGAGATTTCATTTTCGTGTTTTGTATGTTTCGTTTCGTAAAAAAATTTAACATTCACAACTTTTTTGTAGAAGACCCTTCTTGGTACACACTTTCTGAATTATTGATGGAAAAAAATGTTGTGCTTTTTGTTATCTTTTCTGAACTTTATTTTTCTCGAGGATGTCAATTTGCTAGCTGCGTATTTTTTTCGGCGGTGACAAAATAACGTGTGCTATGTGGATAAAAAATGTTATTATCAAAATGTTTTCTGGATATCCAAAATTTGTGAGACCTCACAAGAGCGCCCCTGTATGCACAGAGTACGTACAGGGTAACTATATCGCTGCTCGGTTGGGCAATTTTATTAGATGGATTAAGGAGGGGGCTGTAGGAACGGATTAGTTAATGCGGGCTTTGAAGAGGACCGAATTAAATGTTGGAGGAAAGACAAATACCGTTAGCTCGTTCTACAAACAATCCGATTTACCCAAAAAACGAGTCGGCAAAACGACCCGTCCTCATGAAGCCGACATCAACCGTGAACGGATGTTCCGCTCATGTCCTCGTGTCGCACGTGCACCATCGTGGAAGGGATTAATGCTGCTAGCTCATTCGAGCAGGCTCCATTGAAATATCCGTAGAACAGACTTATGTCTTCCTGAATTCATGTCTTGTTAATTTATCTATCTAAATTCTAAAATATTAAAAATTTAAAATAATATGTTACCATGAACAAAAATTGATTTAATATTAAGAATTTCCCTTTCATTAAAATGTTGTAAAATCTGTCACCACCTATTTATTTCGGAGGGTTCTTAATATTGTTATACTATCAGTACCAGTAACACAAACTTTACAAAAATAAAAATAAAAACAACGTTAGCAGGTTGACGACGTAACTGTCTACAAACAGTTGATATATGAAAAATGTAATAATCTGTTCATAATGTTTGATTTGATAAAAGATTAGTAATACGACGATACTCTTATTCTTATTTTACTTTATTTGTATAAATAATAATTACAACATTATAGATAGCCTTATCTACGATGGTCTCCATGATTGAGTGGTTACGATTCTAGGCAACGAATACCGAGGTCGCGGGTTCAAATCCCGGAATGCGCAACTAAATTTTATTTGATTAAATTGTGTTATTTCGAAATTTATTTAATAATACGGAGTATATTTGCGGCACTTTCCAGAGTTGATACTGTCAGTATCGTCCTGGTGAAAGACCACCATTAAGAATAGAAACGTTGTTTTAAACGGCTTTAGCCGTGTTTGGTGACCAGATCTGTATAGCCAGGTACTTCTTCACCTTCCTCTTTCCCATTCCTTCCCCTCCTCAATATCATCAGCCTCACGACATACTCCAATTGGGGATGCTATGGTCTCACTGGCTCCAGACGGTTGAAAGCAGCTGGGACTCTTGTGTAATACTCAAATAAAATAAAAAATAGATCCTAATGTAAATCATTGCAAGAATACCATTGATGCTGTGAATACGCAATGCTAAAAAATTTGCAAACCCATTGTAGCTTTCGAATGATAGAACTAATTTTGAAATTACAATACGTTGTGGCGACGTCCCCAAATGTGAGAATTTCACAATTAGATGCATGGCCGTTCATTTGTTTTAAAACATATTTTACCATAGCAAGGCATCTATAAGTTGCTAGCGAATGATTGTTTATCAGTCCCAGAATAAAATGAAATAGATTTTAATGAGGATGCATTACACGAAGGTGCAAAAGTAAAAGAGCGTGATTTTTTTGATGAATTATTTCAATATTCCTAATGTAAGATGCTTCATACGGGGCCCAGATAATACAGTCTGATTTCAATACATAGCACCGGTGATTTGTCGAGTAATCTTAACATTAGTGGGTTTTGGAATGAACCAGAGATGCGAATGACAAAGCCCAACAATTCGTATGCTGTGCTGCACAAGTTATTTATGTGCTGGCGAAATGTAATTTTGCTGCCAAAAGTAACCCTTAGATCTGTTAACTAGGTCAGGCGATACAAAATGTTACCGTGGATCAAATACACAATCATGATTGGCTGTTTCACTCTTGTACGTGTGACGACACTGCAATTTGTTGTACTGATGCTTAGGCAAATGGTTTTTGCCCAGTTTGCAATGGAGTCTACATCCATTTGCAACAAGACGGGGTCGATAAGGTTTTGGTTATGTGATAGAGTTTAAAGTCATCGGCAAACAGCAAATGAGAAAAATGAGTAATGATTGAGAGGATATCAATAATAAACAATAAAAAAATAGCGGTCCCAGGATGCATCCTTTCGGAACTCCAGAAAAAAATAAGAATTCAGCAGAACGAGATCCTGTATAAAATACATATTATTTGCAATTTGTGAAGTACATACAAAGCAAAACAAAAGTCTTGTGAAAAAACGAGTACGTTTTTAATAACTCTGATGAAATTTTGCTGATTTTATATTTATAGTCGTTTGACGGAAGTTGGAATTTAACTATAATATTATTATGTACTTTGAAACACCTCATAATAGATACATTTTATTACCTGGAAGTGTCATGTCATTTGTCAATTTTCTTCCGTACATTGGGACTGATGGATACATTCTCAGTGTTTCCTTAATCACTAGATCCAAATACTTCATATTCTGTAGGTCATTGTAGGATACTAGTTTATGGGGATGATTTCCCATAATGTCCAGTTGCTCTTCAAAGGCAGCAGCCTGGACCTCTGGGTAGTTGGAGAGGGCGTAGAGGGCAAAACTGATGCAAGCGGAAGTGGTGTCGTGACCCTGGAAAGAAACACGAATGACGGTATATAATTTCTTTAAACCTATAGATTCAGTAAACAAACACAATGTAATCCGTCTTCCAGAGGGTAATAAACTAACCCGAAAGTAATTTCAAAAACATGATAGTAAGCAGTACCGTCAGCAATAAAACAAATTTCAAGACATGTATAAAAACAATAATAGAAATCAGAGCGACTCATTCCTGAAATTGGTGCTATATCTACCATAGATTTAGTTTTAATTGTGCTAATCTGACGATGCCCATGATTGAGTTTTTTAATTTAAATTATATTTTTTAATAAAACCTTCGCTCACCTCAAACATGAAAGTATCGACTTCTTCCCTAATAACTTGGTCAGAGAGCGGTTCGCCTTCAGCGGTCTTGCTTAACAAGAGCAAATCCAAGAATGCAATCTTCTTCTTCTTTCCGATCGCAGCATTCTCAGCATTCAGTTCAATTTCATCAGCATTCATCCTCTTTTTGATATCTTCATTGAGAAGTTCCTTCCTCGATTTGATCACGTCATTGGTAAATTTGTGTAATTTATTTTGAAGCTTAACTTGTTCTCTGTAGTCACTGGTGAAGGAATACAGGAAGTGGTTTCGCTTGAGTGGCGCCCAACCTCGTGCCATGGCGATTTCACAGATTCTGAAAACAAACGATACATACTTGTCGATTTAAAAATGTATCATATTTAATGTTTCAAAGACCCAATCAGATTTGTATCGAATGTGTCAGGTAATTTTTTACCTATATTTGATGCAGGTCTATGTTTTGTGATGATGAACGAACTATCCGAAATGGATTACCATCTGTCAATAGGAAACAAATGTGGCAAATAAATGACTTCTTCAAAATATGCTTAGTCACTTTGAGGCGTCATATTTAATAAATTAATAAGAATTACTTTATTTAAACCGCTGTTTAAATAAAATGAAAAATCTACACGTTTCAGAAGCAAAGCTCTCGTTATCAGGATAAACAATCACTAAAAATAATTAAATGTATAGATAAATAATTAGCACATGAAGCAAATTACAAACAAACAAAAATTAGAAATAAGTGATAAATAAGTAGGTAATTAATTAAAAATGTAGAAATAATTCATAAAATATATTTTTTTAATTATTAAAACATAAAGAAGAAATTATTTTTATCATTAATATAAATAAAGAAAATAGCAAGACATTGAAAACGAAATATATAATACTATCAAAATTTCTATTAATAAACTTATAAATATAGTTATGTGAAAAAAATATTTGATTATTAATAATGTCATCCATGGTCGAGGGATAAGGCTCTCGACTACGAATACGAAGATCACGGATTAAAATTCCGACATACTCAAGTAAATTTTATTTAATTAATTTGCGTTTTTTCCCAATTAATTCATTAAAAATAATACGAAGTATATTTGAGCCCGTTCCAGAGTGGAATATACTCTCGATGTCGTTCCGGTGAAATACCACCATTTAGAATTGAAACGTTGTTTGAAATGGCTTTAGCCGTGTTTGGGGACCAGATCTGAATAACCAGATATTTCCCCACCTTCCTCTACCCCTTCTCGTTCCCCTCCCCGCTACCTTCAGCCCCACAACATTCTCCAATTTGGAATGCCATAGTCTCACTGGATACAGATGGTTGAGAGCAGAGGACTCTTGTGCAATATTCAAATAAAAAAAATAAAAAATGACTGACTATTAACACTTTTCTTAATTCTAAACATTTTCTAAACCAGTTGTATATTTGTATGTAAAAATTTTAAGCCCTTATTTATGTCAAAGGAATGTTTTTTTTCTAAATATGGTTGGAAAATTAAGAATAATAATTATTATTTAAAGACATTAATTTTATTAAATTGTTCAGAAACAGCTGGATATTTATATATTAAAAACAGTGGTGTAATTAAAGAAATTCTTCATATTTTATTAAATAAATAACTTGCTAATCATTACTTATTTTCGTAGAGAAATCATTTTGAACCTCCACAGTCTTTATTACTTAGGTTAAGATATCAACAAATTTCGGAAGTAGTAAAGAGTTTTTTTCAGGTCACACTTAAGTAAAACTCATTACCGGTATACAGCCACAACGTATTCTGAATTTGCGTTCTCCTGAGCATTCACGCTGACCCCCATCGCAGTTTCTGAAAATAATATTTCAATATAAATACACATAGAACACAAATATTTGTTATTTTTTGTAGGAAAACGAAGCGTACCATACAAATGGCAAGAACAAAATCTTCAGAAGGCGTACAATTTTCGTTATGGGTTATTTTTACTTCAAATTATTTTTGATAAGAGATCGAAACCTGATCTTTTTTTACCGAATAATACCGCAATGTACCGAATGAACCGATTCAATTATTTGGAGTATCACTCGTCTCAGATAAGGAGACGTAAACGCAAATTTCATATAGATAAGCTAATACGAAGACGGATAACAGAATGATTCGTGCGGAGATTATTTAAATTTGTGTAGAATTTGTCGCTGTTATATTTCATCTGTACAATTTATTATATATATATATATATTTTTTTTTGCAAAAAGTTATAAAGACCAATACAATGGAAAAGCGATAAAAAATTACAGAAATATTGTTAGCCCAATTATATAAAACAGAGATAAAAGAAAAATAGCTACAAAGAGTTATAAATAGGAACATAATATTATATCATAATAAGTTCGTTCTTAAAATTACTGTAGGTCATGTGAAAAATATCCACTTTTCCTGCGAGGCAGTTAATTAACCTAGTAAGTCTTCCCAGAGGCATCATCATTGGTAAGCTAGTACTGCATTTTTTTATATGAATACCGCACAAGAGTCCCAACTGCTCCCAACCGTCTGGAGCCAGTGAGACTTTGGCATTCCCAATTGGGGAATATTGTGAAGCTGACGGTATTGTGGAGGGGAAGGAGAAGGGGAAGAGGAAGGTGGGGAATACCTGGCTAATCGGATCTGGTCACCAAACACGGCTAAAAGCCATTTCAAGCAACGTTTCAATTCTGAATGGTGGTATTCCACTCTGGAACGTGCGCAAATATACTATATAATATCTTTAAATTAATTCATTAATTAAATAAAAACTACTTGCGCACGCCGGCATTTGAACCCACAACCTTCTATTCGTAGTCGAGTGCCTTATCCCTCCACCATGGAGACCATCATCTGGGGAGAAACAGAAGCCTGTGTTGGCGGCCTCGCGTGAAATTATCAGGGACATAAAATCCTATTTCAGCCAGGATGTCAGGTATTACTAATACACCGTACAATAGGTAGTAATGCTATATCTCTCCTAGAACTTAGGCTTAATTCTCACATGGTTATGCAAACTTTTTAACCAGTGTCTAGAGGAGGGTTACACCCCATTAGATTGGAGAAGGGCTGTGATCATGCCTCTATACAAAGGTAAAGGGTCACGCATGGAATGTGGAAATCACAGGGCTATTAGCCTGCTAAGTTCAGTTGGTAAGCTGTATGGTAGGATATTGATTGAAAGGGTACAAATGAAAACAAAGGATAAAATATGGGATGTGCAAGGCGCATTTATGAGTGGAAGGGGGTGCATGGATCAGATTTTCTCGTTGCGTATGCTCACAGAGAAGTTTCTGGCAAAAAAACAGAAACTTTTCTGTGCTTTTGTAGATCTACAAAAAGCATACGACAGAGTTGACAGAAAAAAGTTATGGAAGGTGTTGTCTAAGTGTGGTGTGAATACAAATCTTATACAGGCAATCGCATCGCTGTACGAGGGGAGCGTTGCATGTGTTAGGGCAAACGGTGATTTTACGGGGTGGTTTGACATCACAAAAGGTGTTAAGCAAGGCTGCGTAATGTCACCGTGGTTATTCAATCTATACATGGATAATTGTATGCAAGAATTGAAAGAGGTGGGCCTGGGCGCGAAAATGAGTAGTCTGCAAGTATGTTGTCTGTTGTATGCTGATGATGCGGTGCTGATTGCTAACAGTATGGAAGATCTACAGTCCCTCGTATCTAGGATGAACGAAGTATGTATGAAGAATGAGCTAATGATGAATGTAAATAAGTCCAAAGTCATGGTGTTTGAAAGAGAGAGTACGAAAACAGTATGCAATATAGTTGTGAATGATGAATACTTGGAGCAGGTCGATGAGTTTGTGTATTTGGGAAGTATGTTTACGAGAGATGGAAAGACTGATAGGGATATTGAAAGAAGGGTGAATGCAGGAAACTCCATTAACGGAGGACTGAACGCGGTTGGCGCAAACAAAAAGTTGTCCAAAGAAGCGAAGCTAGCAGTCCACAATGGAGTGCTGATACCAACCTTGATGTATGGCAGTGAGGCATGGAACTGGCAGAGGAAGGATGAAAGTAGACTGAATGCTGTAGAAATGAGATCTCTGAGACGAATGTGTGGTAAAACCATGTATGATCGAGTGAAAAATGTTGAGATTCGTAAAGAATGCAAGGCTGATGTAAGCGTAGTGAGCAAGATTAAGAAAGGGACGCTTAGATGGTTTGGGCATGTAGAGCGAATGAACGAAGAAAGGAGTGTAAGGAGAATATATGACGCGAATGTGAATGGAAGAAGAAGCCCGGGGACGCCCGAGGAAGACATGGCACGATCAAGTGAATCAAATACTCGAGTCGGGCCATGTCAGAAGTCGGAATAACAGAAGAGAATGTATGAGGCGTTGTATGAATGTATATGAAGCAAGAAGTGTATGCCAAGATCGAGTTGTTTGGCGGTCCGTCCTCTCTGCCTACCCCTGCGGGGAAACGGCGTGATGGTTAGTTAGTTAGTTAGTTAACTTAGGCTGCAAATACCCAGCATTCCCGAGATAAAAACTGTTGGAAACATGCATGGGTAAAAACCGAACTCTCTCATGTACATACATATAATATTAATAGTGCACAACTGCCGACCCCGTACAAATCGCAAGTGCGCCGAACTGTAGAATTTGGCAGCCACCTCTGGTCGGGAGTCTCAAATATCTGGAAAAAACCCTTGACTTTGTGCAGAAACGGGCGGTCCGTTTGATAAATACGCCTATCTTAACAAACGGATTCCAATCTTTGTAACACAGACGTCAGGAAGGAATGCTGTCCATGTTCTACCGGTATTATAATGGAAGATGTTCTGAGGAACTAGTGTCATTGATCCCGTCGGCGCCGGTGCGCAGTCGGGAAACACGCCAAAAGCACGCCCAAATTTTGCACACTATTGATATTCGTCATGAGAACTGGACCCTTCTACCACTCATTTTTATGTTCAACAGCTCGGCTGTGGAATGATCTGCCGACCTCTGTATTTCCTCTCTCCTAAAACATGGGCCTCTCCAAGACCCAGGTTTACTCCTTCCTATCCTCTAAAAGACCCTCCACACAGCTTTCCCAAAGATGATATAGGCCCAAAGGGAAATTATTTCTCTTAGGGTCTACTGTGTGAAGTTATCGTGAAAAAAAATATGACTTTTAACATATTTTATGATGATCCATAATACTACAGTAATACCGAAGTAAACATGGATGAAATGATCAATTCATTCAAATAGAACCACTAAAATTTTGTAGTAGAAATATATATTTTTTTAGTATGAAAATAGTAACTAGAATTGTTCTAAATTATTTATAAAACAAAAAGTAAGCCACGCGATGAGGGGTAATAAAGTTGATTTAAACTGTCGCCATTACATTAAAAAATCCCAGACCAAATATGAATAGAGATAGCACCAACATATACCTATACAGACAGTATCTATCAGACATGTATAATTTTTTACTCCATAATATTTGTTTTTCTCATCTCTTCATAAGTACTTAACTATTATACTATACTCAAATTATTTGGTATACCTAAACAATTTCTTTATACTTTTTTTTCATCTCTTTGAACATCTCTTTTATTCCATATTAATTATTATAATATACTCAAATTATATGATATACATAATTTTTTGTTCTCTACTATTCTTCACATCCCTTAATATTTAATAACTATACTTTTTTCTCGATATAGTATGTTACCATACTATGTCAATACTAGCTTTTTTCCCTTCCATTTTTATATAATGGCACTTAATATGAACTAAACTTATCAATTTGACTGTCTCTAAACGGGATTTGTTACCAGTTGGCCAATCAAAGCTTTCTTAATATGGTTGTTAAATAATGTGTGGTTCAAATAAATAAATGTTATTATTAAAAACAAAAAAAATACGTGGATGGGTCGAATGTCATTTACATAGGACAGATTTGAACCAATTATGCATTATTCCAACTAACAGGACGAATGAAATACCAACGAAAGATCGAGCTTATGAAACTTTGGCTATTTGCAAAATCTGACACATGAGGTTCGTTTTTTACGCGAGCAATCTGGGTAAGCTGGGCTCAAGCCACCGCAACCCTAGTAAAACCTCCCACAAAATCTCACATATTGTGCTGTCAAAACCCGTATGAAAAATCTGCTTACCACAAATCACGTCCAATGCGTACAGCGTAACGAACGGGTTGACGTCAAATACTTTGCCTATGTGAGGCGCCAATTTCTTAACCAGAATTTCACCCTTATCGTTAAAAACGTCGACAAATTGCTCCAGAATCTTGAAGTGGAAAGTTGGTGTTATGATTTTTCGTTGCTTGCGCCACTTGTTATCTACAAAATAAGATATATTATTAAAAATTACTTTGTATTCAGAACTTTATTAATATACACATATCTACATGTTTCGAAAGCAATGCTTTCTTCATCAGGAACATATATAATATTAAAAAATAATAATGTCAAGCATAGACAAATGAAAAACATAGAATACAATAATGTAAGAATAGACAAATTATAAACATAAACGAAAATTAATTAAAAGTATATATTATTTTTATAAACAATAATTATTAGCCTGAAACACTCATCCAAATTGAAAAAAAACCTTTCCGAGCAAGATAAATGTCGCCGACAGGACTCGAACCTGCACCCTTCTGATGTCCGGTAAGATGCTCTACCGTTGAGCTACGTCGGCTTATCGCAAACCCGCCAAGTTAATCAATATATACTAGTGTTTCATTCAATAATTACTGTTTTTATTATATTTTCACCTGTAAACATGTTCATATATATGTAATAAATAAAAATAAAATAATAAAAGTGAACTCGAGTTTTTGGCCGTTAAAAACATTATTTTAGAACTGGGAATGTTTGTCTTTCAAAAAAAAAGGATTTGTTATTTTTTGTTACTAATGCATTAGTACTCATACCTGTAGCAATAAGTAAGCCATCGCCAAGCCAATCCCGAAGAAATTCATAGTCCTTCAGCTTTGTAAGTTCTTTATTACTTGAAAGCAATGTCTAAAATCATAAAAAAATGTTGTTCTGCAAAATAATTTTTTTAATAAAATGGTTTTTCAAAAATTAATCAGCTAGTTTGTTTCACAACAAATCTGTAGCAGAAAAAAACAAGTCTCGGAAGCGACTTCACAGTTGATTTCTCAAGTGGGATGAACTAATCTCTTCATTCGTATAGTTCGGTCGATGGCTCAGCTTACAAATGCGTCGGTTTACGATCCAGGTGTCGCGGTCGTGGGATCAATTTGTCTGCTGGCTAAGTCCTTCATCATTGCACAAGCAACATCTTCCGCTTACAATGATGGTATTAGGAGACTTTTAAACATGTTTGGGTTATTCGTAAACCGGGAATGTTTATCTTTCTTTTTAATAATTTTTTTTTTTTTACAAAAATCCACATAGGAGACACTGAGGGAAATAATTTCCCTCCAGGCCTATATCATCTTTGGAGATGCTGTGTGGAGGGTCTTTTAGAGGACATCAAGGAGTGAACCTGGATTTTGAAGAGAACCATCTTGTAGGAGGGAGGAAATACAGAGGCCGGTAGATCATTCCACAGCTGAGCTGTTGAACACAAGAACGAGTCGTAAAAGAAACTCGTTCTCATGTAATAATGCCAACTATGCGCAAATGTTGAGCGCGTGTTTGGCGTATTTCCCAACTATGCACTGGTGCCGAAGGAATAAATGACGGTAGTTCCTCAGAGCATCTTCCATTAAAATACTGGCAGAACAAAGACAGCATTCCCACCTGACGTCAGTGCTCCAAAGATCGCAATCCGTTTTTTTAAGATTGGCGAATCTGTCAAACGGACAGCCTGGTTTTGAACAGAGTCAAAGATTTTTTTCAGATATTTTGGGGCTCTCGACCAGAGGTTTCCAAATTCTACAGTGGAGCGCACTTGCAATTTGTACAGGTTTGTGTACTATTATAGTATCTACGGGCTCTGTACAGTACGCCCAGCTTCTGAGAGGCTATCTTTACTCTGACTTCGATGGAGCCCCCATACCTGAGCTGGTCACTTAAGGTTACACAAAGCGTATCAATGGAGAGCTTGTTGGAAAGATTGCTTCAATTAAAGAAGGCTAGATTGTCATTTCCATCCCTTTTAGACGTAATCAGACATGATTGGGTTTTTGAAACATGAAAAGCAACACGTTTTTTACACACTTAGGTACTACATTGGCTAGCTGATACGTACCCGGCATTGATTGGGTTTATTTACTTTGTTTTAAATAAAGTTATGTAGTGGTGATTTCTTGCTTATCGTTTGGGTGACATAATTGATTTGACAATGCAAGTAATCCGTTGTGGCCGCTATCACTATCTCTATACAAAGAAATATTCATTTTAAAATTTTGTTTCAATCCAAAAGTTTATTTATTCGAAAAAAATCTAAATAATAAAGTTTTTAAGTATATACGTACTTGTGTTTTCCATTTTGAAAATATTCTAATCAAAAAAGTCTCCTTCTTTTGAATAATTAATCTATGGCTAACCAGGGTGGTGTATCTATAGGGTAACCTCAATACAACATGGCGGGTTCAATGTTTTTCATACTAATTTTAAACCGTTATAGAAAAAAATTTTAACATTTTTTTTTTTAAAGAAAGTCAAATATTCCCTGGTTACGAATAACCTAACAATATTTGAAAATCTTCTACCACCATCACAGTAAGCGGAAGATGTTGCTTGTGTCGTAAATAGGGGGCTTAGCCAACCGAGAAATTGAACTCACGACGCCTGGGTGAAACCCAAACGCGATGCTAACTCAGCCACGACCGGTCATTGGTCACTGGATTTCATTCAAACTACTCTCTAAACCTTTCAGGCAATAAGTACAAACAATGCTATTTTCAGCGAAACCGGTCAATTTTCAAACATTCATTTTTATACATAAAAAAAGAGATTATAACAGTTTAACTTACTTCTATAGTTTCCGGGTCACACAGTGAAATGAACGCGTCGCTCCCCATAATAATTTTGAAAGTGGATCTACCACATTCTGCGTGCATTTTTATTAAAGCCCTGTATAAATCTGAAAACAAATACAAAGATTTCAATGCACATTAAAATATTGTATCACCGAGCATACAAAATACACGCAGAATAAGTAAAAGAAAAAATTAAAATTAAATAAAAAACAATTTTTTTTTTTAAATAAAATAATATAAAATTAAAATAAAATAAAAATAAAATACAATAAAATAAAATATAAAAAATAAAATAAAATAAAATAAAATAAAATAAAATAAAATAAAATAAAATAATATAAAATAAAACAAAATAAAATAAAATAAAAAAAAATAAAAAAAAAAATAAAATAAAATAAAATAAAATAAAATAAAATAAAATAAAATAAAATAAAATAAAATAAAATAAAATAAAATAAAATAAAATAAAATAAAATAAAATAAAATAAAATAAAATAAAATAAAATAAAAAAAATCACGCATCGGTGAGCAATTGCGTCCACAGCCCGCAACTCTATTAATAAATAGGCGCGCAAAAATAAATAAATGTTAATATCTATTAAAATCTTCTTACGCTTTTTAAGGTTATTTTATAAATATTCTTCACTCCTTAAAATTACAATTTTTTTAAATATATACCAACTCTTCTTGTGCCACCAATCTTATAATAAATGTAAAATCAATAGAAAAGAAGGATAAAATAGCATCATCTCTAAGCTTAAATTTTCTAATAAAACTGTGTTCATCCGAAGCGACCTGACGGATAAGTATGTTTTTTTGTGCCTGTTTGTATATAATTAGATAAAGAATACGAAGAATTATTTGAACAGCGCCCTTGACGTGATTTTTCACAAAAACGGCGCTATACAAATCATCCGATTTCTATCCGGTTGGAAAGTACCTGGTTATTTGTATCAGGATCGCTATTCTGGTTCTTTTTAAGGAAGATTCTTTATCTTTTTCCGTAGGCATTCTTTCTTGATTAACTGCGGAATTCCGGAGAGACATAATAGAAAAAGCTTATACAGATTGTTAACATATTATTTAAAAATAAAAATTACTGAAATATCTTCAAGTGACACTAGATTTTGAAAAAAAAAACTTTTTAAAACATTTACATTTTATTATGATGTTTTGTAAAATTAAAGTTTGAATAAAAGTTTTGTAATTTAAATTTTATTTTCAAATATCAGAAATACGACGTTTAACGGAGTATTACGTTTTGTAAAAAGGTACCTATCTCAATAGATAGTAATGACGTTTTTTTGTCACTATTGATATTTTTCGAAGTGGTTAATCTATGTTAACTCGGTTCCGATTTCGAGTTCAGCCACACCTCGGAATTCCTCGGAATCGGTCCTTCGTTCCATTCGATCCGCCAGAATCCGTGGTTCCGGAATCAAAAATCGTTCATATTGCACTATTGAATAGTTTCTGAAACTTTAGTCATTCTTTAAATATGAATTCAGAACGAGTGAATCCAGATTAGCGAATTCGGAGGGAGTCCACCGCCTTCGGAATCGGATTTATGGCTCAGTCCAGCCGGAAAGACTCTTCTTTATGCCGCGCCTACCGAAAGTGTCAATATCCATATAATGTTTAAAAATGTTGTCAAATTCATAATGTTTAGAATATATAATAATGTAATTGGTAACTTACTTGATATTGAGTTTTTATCTTGTTAAAACTACGCGAATACTGATATTTTTAATAAATGTCATTCGTTTAATAACAGCTGACAGCTGTCATCGGAGAAAACCGGAACCGCAGTTAAACAAAAAGGTTTTTAAAGCTAAGGAATCTTCGTTAAAAATAACGGGAATTGCGCTCCTGGTCAATAACAAGGATTTTTTTTTTTTTTTTTTTTCATTAAAAAACATTTGTAAATTTTTTCCAATTATTTATTTACGACTGGACCGGTTTCACCCTATCACGGGCATTGTCAGACTGACACAATTAAAACTAAATCTATGGTATACTCGTATATAGCATCGATGTCAGGAGTGAGTTCCCCTGCTTTCTAATATTGTTTTAATTTATGACTTGAAATTTGTTTTATTGCTGGAAAAAAGTTACAAAGGTTTTTTAATCAAAAAAATTCATTTTAATATGGAATTCCACCGTCAATTGACAGTTTCAAAATTAGAAATAACAAGGACTTTATTCAATTGAAGCAAAGTTAACATTTTGAATCGTGGACTCTCCAGGCAAAACTATGTAATGATGAGTGTCTAAAGCACTGACTATTGGCTTTTGATACCACATAAATTAATAAGTTAATTTTAGATAAAATAAAATCATTAATTTAAATTAAAAATAAAGATAAAAACTTAATTATTAAAATTAATTTGTATTCACTACCTAACTGACTAACTAACCATCACGTCACGCAAGGGGAGGAAGACAGGACGGACCGCCAAACAACTGGATCTTGGCATACACTTCTTGATTCATTCACATTCATACAACGCCTCATACATTCTCTTCTGTTATTCCGACTTCTGATATGGCCCGCCTCAAGTATTTGATTCACTTGATCGTGCCATGTCTTCCTCGGGCGTCCCCGGCTTCTTCTTCCATTCACATTCGCGTCATATATTTTCCTTACACTGCTCTCTTCGTTCATTCGCTCTATATGCCCAAACCGTCTAAGCGTCCCTTTCTTAATCTTGCTCACTACGCTTACATCAGTCTTGCATTCTTCACGAATCTTTTTCACACAATCATACATGGGTTTACCACATATTCATCTCAGAGATCTCATTTCTACAGCATTCAGTCTACTTTCATCCTTCCTCTGCCAGTTCCATGCCTTACTGCCATACATCAGGGTTGGTATCAGCACTCCATTGTGGACTGCTAGCTTCGCTTCCATGGACAACTTTTTTCTTAGCGCCAACCGCGTTCAGCCCTCCGTTAATGGAGTTTCCGGCATTCACCCTTCTTTCAATATCAGTCTTTCCATCTCTCGTAAACATACTACCCAAGTACACAAACTCGTCGACCTGCTCCAAGTATTCATGATTCATAACTATATTCCACACTGTTTTCGTACTCTCTCTTTCAAACACCATGACTTTGGACTTATTTACATTCATTTTTAGCACATTCTTCATACATACTTCGTTCATCCTAGATACGAGGGACTGTGGATCTTCCATACTGTTAGCAATCAGCACCGCATCATCAGTATACAACAGGTAACATACTTGCAGACTACTCATTTTCGCGCCCAAGCCCACCTCTTTCAATTCTTGCATACAATTATCCATGTATAGATTGAATAACCACGGTGACATAACGCAGCCATGCTTTACACCTTTTGTGATCTCAAAACACCCCGTAAAATCACCGTTTGCCCTAACACATGCAACGCTTCCCTAGTACAGAGATGCGTTTGCCTGAATAAGATTTGTATTCACACCATACTTAGACAACACCTTCCATATTTTTTTTCTGTCAACTCTGTCGTATGCTTTTTGGAGATCTATAAAAGCACAGAAAAGTTTCTGTTTTTTTGCCAAAAACTTCTCTGAGCATACGCAATGGGAAAATCTGATCCATGTACCCCCTTCAACCCATAAATGCACTTTGCACATCTCATATTTTATTATTTATTTTCATTTGTACCCTTTCAATCAATATCCTATCATACAGCTTTCCAATCGAACTTAGCAGGCTATTAGCCTTGTGATTTCCACATTCCATGCATGACCCTTTACCTTTCTATAGAGGCATGATCACAGCCCTTCTCCAATCTAATGGGGTGTAACCCTCCTCTGAACATAGGTTAAAAAGTTTGCATAACCATGTGAGAATTATACGGCTATTTCCTTTAAAATATTCAGCAGCAATATTTTCGAAACAACAGCCTTACCATTCTTCATACATTTAATTGATCTTTTAATTTCGTCCATGCTAATTTTGGGAACATTCACCCCATCGTCATTCATACCTGACTCGCCACTGAAATCACTATCACTCGGGTTGCTTTGGAAGACCTCTTCAAAGTATTTCATCCATCTCTCTTTTATTTCTTTCTCATTCGTCAACATTTATCCATCTTTCGATTTTATTACTTTCACACATTTCTTTATGGACCATTCCGGGACCTTTTGACCTCACACCAGTCCAAAAATCATCTTTCACTTCATCGCTTTCAGAGTTGACCGGAGCATAGCATATAACTAAAAACACTCCTGTCAACCCGATTTTGAATCGGATCCACATTATTCTCGGACTTACACATTCATATTGCAACATACACTCCAACATTCTAGGAGACAGTAATGCTGTAACACCTTAATAAGCCCTATCTGTATCTGGTCTCCCAGTCCAGATGACGAGCGTAGCATTATGCTGCATCATTCTGCTCCCCTTTTTCATACTCTGTGTTATACATCTTCTCGGCCTTCTGGAAAGCGCTCGTACCACTTATAAACATTTTTTTGGGACAAACTAGACTCGCCGAATGCCACAGTCAACATGTTAAGTGCTTTGGAGCACTTTATTCCATTTTTAACGCAAAATTTAATACATATTCTTTTTCTTTTTTTCAAAAGTTTAAAATCGAAGAACACACAAAAACGTGACTAACCTTTCCAGTTGTTAAAAACAAACAACTAATCCAAAATGGCTGATAATTTTTACATATGATAAACATATCTGCATAACAAAAAAAATCGCTAATCGAATGTACACAGCGCGCGAAAATTCAAAATTCACCTTTTCTTTTGAACACACCTCGTATATATTTTTGTCATTAATATTAATATAAATTCAAGAGACAGCTATTAAAATAAATATTTGATTATTAATTAGGTTTAATTAAATATTAACATTTTTTTTATATGAATACCGCACAAGAGTCCCAACTGCTCCCAATTATCTAGAGCCAGTGATACTATGGCATTCCCGATTGGGTAATATTGTGAGGCTGAAGGTATTGTGGTGGGGAAGGAGAAGGGGAAGGGGAAGAGGAAGGTGGGGAAATACCTGGCTATTTAGATCTGGTCACCAAACACGGCTAAAAGCCACTTCAAGCAACGTTTCAATTCTGAATGGTGGTCTTTCCCCAGGGCGATACTGAGAGTATCTTCCACTCTGGAACATGCGCAAATATTCTATATATTATTTTTAATCTAATTTATTGTGAAACAGCACAAATAAATTAAATAAAATTTACTTGCGCACGCCGGGATTTGAACCCGCGACCTTCGGATTATACCTTACCCCTCGACCATGGAGGCCGTCGAATGCGTTGATATGTGCATATTAATAAAGTGGTGAATACAAAGTAATTTTTAATTCATTTATTAATAATGATGCCACAAAGTGAATACCAAGCTTATGAGAAATTATAAAAATAAAGAATGAATACACTTGTATCGCTTCTTACAACCGTTACCATGAAGTTGAAGAAAATGAAAAAAATTATGGCGGGAGATTAAAATGGCCAAATAACTTCATGTTTGATTACTTTTATCTTCTTTTTCATAAGCATTGATAACATTCTGTGCAAGTACAAGCTTATCGTGCGTGTTACCGCGAGAAAATGTTGACAGGTTTTGATTGATCTGTACCTATGTAAATGTATTTCTTCTCTTCCATGTTGGTTACGTACGATAGCTCAAACTGGAGAAACTTGATTTTGTATAATATCAACAATAAAAACGATTGATAGTTATAGTTGATAGCTACCATATAAGTTATCCTAATTCTTTAATATCACTTTAAAAAATACCTTCAGAATCTTTTCCAAATTGATGTGCATTTCCTAGAAAGGGTCTGGTTTCAGCACCGGGGAACTTATTAATTAACCTCCAAAACCGTCGATTTTTAAAGTAATTAGTAAGCAAATATGTTGCTAGACCAACTGCAACAGTAACAAACACATACGCAAAAACCCCCATGTTTAAAAACACCAATAAATGTATTATTTGATTCACTGAAAATATAGGAACCAAACGAGCTAAGTGCTTGGCGACGACTGCGCTATTTGATAAAATAATTAAATATAATAATTTGGAAATGAAATGTTCCTAACTTCAACATTCAGATAAAATGCGATAGTTTGCACCATGTTCAGATTGTTCATTCCAAGGGCGTGTTCTTATCTCCATCTGAAATTTTTACGAATGTTCAAGTTTTTTGTTCAGAATTTCTGAATTGTTTCAGAAATCGCACTTGTCGCAAACATAATATTATATTATCCGATGTCTGTCCCAATGGGAAAATTCCTGTTTAAAGATTTGTCTGCATAGTAAATAAATTAAATACAGAAATAAGTATTTTATTAATTATTAATTCTTTTAGTGTTTAATTCGTAGAACTCTATTTCATTTTTTTTAAATTTACTGTAAATCATATTTAATAACGTTATTATTAAGTTCTGCAAGAATTTTTAGTTTTACATTAAATTTAAGTGAACAATTAGAAATTAATAAATGAACGAATTATCCTAATATAACATTAATTAATAAAGTAAGGAAAATTATATATCCACCTTTTCTCAGTACGTTCATATTATCAAAATAATATAACATACTTACATAAATCAATTAAGAAAATGAAATCATTTATATACGGCTAAAAATATTATAATTTTAAAAACCTCACAGACTATAGAATTTTAATTATTTTCTAACTAAATCAGTTTTACCTATTAAATATCATAATTTAAAAAAACCCGTCCAAATTAGAATGAAGTGGGAGTAAATAAAATCATATAAACAAGTCGTCACAATGTGGATTAACCGCACTTTGAAAATGGCCTTGAACGCCGAAACAGCAGTCATAATAATAAAAACTAAAAATGCTTGCGGGACTTTATAATAACATTATTATTTACATTGTAAATTGTTTGTGTTATGAAGCAAAACAAAGAAAGCAATGAAATAAACTTATCGTAATGTAATGCTGATAATGTTGCATGTAAAAATAGAACATCAAAGAGACCTGTTTGGCTATGGATAATTAAACATTCTTACGTCAGGAAATATTACCATTTTTTTTTCAAAAGATGTGACTACCTCCGACTGATTTTTGTCTTATTGATAGTTTGATAGGCTGTTCATTCGAAATAGGAGACTGGTTTTAACTTTATTTTTAAATATTCGACGTGTGAATAAAATTATTCTTAAACAATCAGAAATTAAAGTTCTTATCTTATTTGGGAATCGTCTTAATTAAATTCTAGTGAGATTGTTTTTTTTTTTGCTTCTGAATCATTCTCGTGGCGATTTATTTAAATACTGGTAAAAAGGTTAAAAGATGAAGTATTGTGTATCTCCTAGGGAATCAGGGTCAGATGATGTCAGACGGTTAATTGCGTCCGATCGGAGTTGGATAACGTCGGATCCAAACCGGAGGATTCAGATATGTCAGCTTTTTGAACGTTTTTAAATGCGTTGATTTGGCTGAACACATAACCAGACACATTAAAACTGGTATGTGCTGATATGTAGTTTGTCGTATTTTAAAAAAATTATTTTAGAAACAAACGGTATATGTATAAAATGAGTGGTGTATACATTACAAGATTTTAGAAAATTATTACAAGGATTGGTACCAATGAAATATCTGTATGTTATGTCTAGTAAATGGTTACATACATTTTAAGATAAAAAGGTATATGAAAAAAAGTATATAGTGTATAAGTGTATGTGTCTATGTCTGTGTGTGTGTATGTGTGAGCTTGCATGAGTACCTATGTGTCTGAATAGTGCTATGTACTGGCGAGTTGTGATTGCGCATTGATGTTGCGATTAATATTTTTGTTAAATGACGATAGGCAAACAAAAAATATGTCGAGGCTTAGATTGGAATTATTAAATGTTTTGATAACACGGGGGAAATAGGTGAAGTTCCTGAAACGTTTGTTTTGTTGTTTAATGTTTAAAATAGTTTGGAGTGGAGAGTACGTTTCGATGGTATGTTAAGGTTAATTTGAGGAGTTCAGTGCAGTCTATTACATTATTTATACAGGAATACAGTGTCGGCTATCGTTTGCTATAGTATTTGATCATTTTAACTCATCGTTCTTCAAAAATACATATTTATATATATATATATAATATTGCATTAAATGACTAACTAATTTAACGTTGCCCTTTGTCATACATGAGTAAAAGCTTTTACTTTGATATGTTTTGTGATGGTAAATTGATCCGTAACCTTTAGACCTAAAGTAGAATACATGCACTATTATAACAAAAGAGAGACCATCTACATTGGTTAAATTACCAATGATAAAACTTATTCCTATCACAAACTATTTTGAAATCAATTCTCAGAGCGAAATAAAGTTTTTCAATTATTTTTCATTCAAACTGGGATCCCTTATAAAATTATGTACTTTATACGCGCTTTTCCAAATAATGATAATGGAATGCAAACGGTCGACATTATGGAAATGTTAATTGTTTTTGTGCTTAATTCGTAGAAAACCATTTTTTTATCTAAATCAAATTTAATAAATTATTAAATTCTACAACTATTTTAAATTTTTATAATTGTGACAGCTGTTTCGGCGTCCCTTTTCAAACTGCGGTGAATCCCTATTGTGACGACTTATTTATAATATTTTACATATTTGTAAAAAGCATTAACTTTGTGGCTCGCCATAATTTACAATAAAAAGCACATAAATTTGTTATAGACCACTTTTATTTTATTAAAACTCTACCGGTTTCGGAAGCACGCTTCCTTCATTAGGAGAATATTAAAACTAACTTATGATATATAATATTGACAAAACATATAAATTTTAGGTGTTGGAGTGGGGGGTAAGCAAATGGGAAGGGGTAATTGTAGGATTTCCGGGAAGAACAGAGCGATTTATTGGAAAAATATTAAGAATGGGAGGGACTAGGCAGTAATGAATAGATTATTTTTTTAGATTTAACACTAACTTCAATAAATAACAGAATTGAATTCAACATTTTTCGTAAACCGACGTACACAGATATAACAATACATAACATGTCAAACCATCCAGTCTCTCATAAACATTCTGCTTATCATTCAATGGTGCACCGGCTATTAAGTCGCTGCCTAATTTTTTTTTTCATTAAAGAGGCATAACGGAAAAATAATACAATTAAATAATTACTAACCTTTGAATGATCATTTCCACAACATTAAATAATAATAAAAACTATCATTTATTTCATTTGTGTGCTGGGGTATTGCAATGCAATACATACCATATGTGTGCAGGGATATTGCAATGCAAATACGAGTACATTCCATGTGTTTGCAGGGGTATTGCAATGCAATACATTCCATATGTGTTCAGGGGTATTGCAATGCAATACATTCCATGTGTTTGCAAGGGTATTGCAATGCAATACATTCCATATGTGTGCAGGGGTATTGCAATGCAATACATTCCATATGTGTGCAGGGTTATTGCAATGCATTACATTCTATATGTGTGCAGGGGTATTGCAATGCAATAGATTCCATATGCGTGCAGGGGTATTGCAATTCAATACATTCCAGATGTGTGCAGGGGTATTGCAATGCAATACATTACATACATGTGCAGGGGTTTTGCAATGCAATGCATTCCGTATGTGTTCAGGGGTATTGCAATGCAACACATTCCGTATGTCTTCAGGGGTATTGAATTGCAATACATTCCATAAATATTGCAGAATAAAAAAAAATTAAAAAAACTAAACGTAGAAACGTAAAACTAATATCAACCTCTTGCTTACTTAGTCCCAATATTGGTCAAATTTACAATATTTTTACAGAAAATAGGCCAAAAATAACAATTTCAAAAGATTTAAAGTTATTTTCCGTTATTATTAAAAAAATATATATCAATCTTAAACATAGTCTAAGTCTAGTCTATTCTATTAAAAAAGGTTTTTTTAATGATTCTTTTGAATCAACACATATGTTCTATTTTAAATTAAATATATAAATAACTTCAGCGGAAATCCATTTCCTTATTTATTCATTTCAGAAAAAATGTTTTATATTAAAAACACTTTGACTGCCCAACTGGGAAGTTTCCGTTTTAGGACAATCAAATTGACAAGCTTTCTTCGTATTGCAAAATATGTGAGAGAAAAAAAATAAACATAGTACAATAGAAAAAAAGGATAGATACATTTTATATTACATAAGAGTTAATTTGATTGAAGTGTGAAGTTAGATGGGTAATACTTATAGAATATATTATTTTGCATCAAAGACCGAAACATTCATCAAAGGTGGTGTTTGTTATTAAACAAGGTTGAGAAATAATATGTTACCATCTCACATCTCAAAAAACACATTTGAAAAAAGTTGTTTTTTGGAAATCATTATTTTGATTTAAATAAAGGTTTAAAAATTTTCCAAACAAATACAACCGGTTTTCAATTAGATCAATTTGATATTTTAGAAATCAGAAAAAATTTAATAGTCAACAAAATATAATCTCATGAATTTTTTTTCATATTAATGTAAATAATTAAAATAATTTCTTTTTTAGTTTCTAATACGAATTTGGTATTCAATATTTTACAATAATTTTTTTAACGTATTTGATTAATTATTACCTGCTTTAATCAATTTATGCTTATGTTTATAATTTGTCTATACTTGACATTATTATTTTTTGGCATTCTGTATTTTTCTGATGAGGAAACTATCATTTTCGAAACATGATGATATGTATGTATTAATAAAGTGGTGATTACAAAGTCATTTTTAATAAATAATAAAAATCTTAGCTTATAAAACAGCGATAATAATACAGCTCTCCACAAGCTACAGAACTTCATATAAATGGGTTGAGAACACATTACATGAAATAAATTATGGGCGTAGGTAGTGGCAAGTAGAGGAATATCGATTTCCTGTGGCGATATATACTTCTGTCAAGAGCATACTTCCTTTTATTGTGGTGCTAGAATAACGGGAAATTGTGTCGACAATCCTTCAGATAATGGCTGACGTGCGCCAGACACCGAGCGCCTAGATGGAATAAGGGAGGTGCGTCTCACATAAGATATTTTGATGCCGCAAAACCAAACGAGCGCTTCATATAGAAATTTACAGAAATTATTATAAAAATGCGAGTCAGGTAAGTCCATACTATTATCAAATCGTCTCTTCCCAGCGGTAAATGTGATGTAATCACTTGTAAAAATATTGAAGGGCGCAAAATTCGAGACAGATAAGTCCGTACTATTATCAAATCGTCTCTTCCCAGCGGTTGATGTGATGTAATCACTTGTAAAAATGAAAACTCTTTTCGAAAAACACACTAAATATTCGGTATTTCTATTTTTGAAACTGTTAATAAATACATGGCGGAATTCACTTGTAAAGACTAAATAAAAAAATGTACTATTTAACTATAGTTCACTTTTATTTTTGACCGTCAACGGTTTCATGGATGTCAAGGTATACAAACCATGCTTTTAATTATTTTTCTGTATTCTTATGGCATCATTTTACAAAACGTGAGTATGATACTTTTGATTTTTTTTACATACATATATGTATGTAAATATCTTTAATAAATTTGTTTGCAACATGTGTGGTGTACGCAATAAAGTTTATGAATTATTTAGTTACACATAACAATGTTTATTTACCTATCTCACTTAAAAACTCGGTGGGTGTAAAAACGCGATAGTGCAATAACGATATTGTTTGTTTGCATGGTGGCCAAATAAACGATGTTGTTAAAAACATTGAAGACTAATATTCAAAGATG
Source organism: Halesus radiatus (assembly GCA_022606495.2). NCBI lineage: Eukaryota > Metazoa > Arthropoda > Insecta > Trichoptera > Limnephilidae > Halesus > Halesus radiatus. The sequence goes on from JAHDVE020009314.1 coordinate 65,640, forward strand.
ATATAATAAAACACATGAAAAACTTATTACCACTTTTATTTTATTCCACCATATATTATCAGTTTTAAAAATAGAAATATTAATATTCAAAGATTTTACTGGCATTAAATATAATTTTGTATTTTAATTTTAATTGAGATGACATGAAAAAATCATCAGCTACCGCTTTTTGTATTGAGACTTTAAATGCATTTATTTATATTTAAATAATAAAAAATCACATTAAAATCTTTTTTGAAAACAAAGATATTTAAAGTAATATTATGAATACATTCAAAAGTACCATATAAGTCACGTTTTGTAAAATCATGATATGACAATACTGAAAAATATAATTTAATTAAGATTATGGTTTGTACCCAAAATTGTACAAACGAGTAAACCATAGTTTAAGCAATTATTGTACCAGTCTGAAGATAGCCGTCACAGGCTGAAACCGGTCATGGTGACAAATAAAAATGGAATAAATTTAAAAAGTGTTTTTTATTTAATCATAAATATTCCGTGTTGATGACCATACAAGACTCCCAAATAACCAGTCAGTAAACAATAGCGACATCAATCTGCTGTCTGTCGCAATGTGCGCAGGAGAGGGAGGCAGGACGCCATGAGCTCTGTCTAAACATTAATCGTTTCTTTTAGAAAGACACTCTGTTGGCGGAGTAGTATTTACTATCTAATCGAATATGAATCACTTTAAACTACATCTGTATTTGTTTATTTTTTAATAATTTATTTTATTTATTTAAGGGGAAAATACAGATACAGACAGTATTAAAATAAAATACATGGAGATAATATCTGGAGAACTCGCCTGCATCATAGCTATTCTTCACTGATTCATATGATACAGATAAAGAAATTCTTGAAATAATATTTAGACAAATTAAGGGATTTAAGATTGTATTAGACAGAAAGAATTTGATAAAGTGAACAATGTCTCAATAAAGTAACAGAAAGTAAATAAATACTACCAATAATTCTTACATGAATGTGTGAAAGGGTAAAAAAATAAATATAATATCAATAGTGTTATACAAAGAGAGAATAAAACAATACACAATATATAACACTGTTTATTAAAATTTGTTTTTTTTAAATGAAAACATCTTTAAATTTTCTATTAAAAGTACTGAACTTTTCAAAGAACATAAAAATCAGAAACCATAAAAATTTGATTTTGATTGATTAACTCGCACATTCTTCTGTTTGGATCCCTGACACCAGCATTTGTGCGCGTCCGATTAATGTGGAATAAGTCGTTAAACCTAGTTGTTCTGGGTGGTACATTAAAGTTTATTAGTTGGAGTAATGGAGGACAGTCGATAAACAAATATTTTGCTACAAGTACCAGTCGTCCAGTATAATAACAGTATCTCTGATGAACACCAGATTTCTTTAAATCTAAATAATACAATAAAAATCCTATAAAATTATTAATTTAATTTGTCTCTTTACAACCATTTTACAAGTAAAAAGCCTTTCACAAATACAAAAAGCGACTTATTCGGATTATTCCACGGAAATTTAAATTACCCCTTCGAGGCGGAAAGCACCGAATTAATTTTTTTAACAACGAAATTACTCTGAACACTTGTTAATACTACAGCGTGCTATTCAAATCTAATTAGTGGAATTATGAGAATACAAATATTTGGTTTTTGTATAGGGAATAATTAAAAATGGTTTTAATAAAAGATTTCATATCTCTGTACCCACTGACTCGATAATTATTCTTCATTATTCTATGTACTGTTTCGCTATAATTTCATAGCTTGTACAAATTCATTTATTTATTTGAAACACACATTATTTAATAATTGCCCAAATGGGAACAAATTCCGTTTTAGGACAGTCAAATTGACAAGTTTTGTTCATATTAAGTGCCATTATACAAAAATATACAGGAAAAAAGTTAGTTTTAAGATAGTATGGTAATATAATATATATAGAAAATGTATAATAATAAAGTATAAAGACATGTGAAGAATAGCACAGAAAATAGCATATCATATAAATTGAGTATAGTATAATAATGAATACAGAATAATACTTAAGTTCAAAGATATAAGAAAGAAAGTATAAATATTTAAATATTCTTCTAAATTCCTAAATAAATATTTGACAAGGTCTATTCAAATCCGAATGGGTCAGTGACTGAGTTGGCAAATGCGTCGGGTTAACAACAAGGCATCGCTTAATTCCTCGGCTGGTGAAGTTTTCCATAGTTATCATCAGGAGATTTTCACATATTGTTAGGTTATTCGTAAACTGGAAAAGTTTGTCGTATTAAAGTAAATAAAAGAGTAATTCTAATATTGACATTACCTTAATAAATTACAGCCATAAATAAATAAATAAATTTACTAACCTTTCTAACCAAAATTAGTATTTTATTAAGATTTTGTTTATTAATTGTTTTTGTGTTTAATTCCTAGAACTCCATTTATTTTTTTTTAAATTTTAATGTAAATCAAATTTAATAATGTTATTATTAAGTTCTGCAAGTATTTTTAGTTTTTATTATTGTGACTGCTGTTTCGGCGTTTAAGGCCACTATAAAACTGTATGAAAATGTCTGTCACAGCTTAAAAATGGCCTTAAACGCCGAAAATACTTGCAGAAAAAAATAATAACATTATAAAATTTGATTTACATTAAAATTAAAAAAAAATTAAACAAAAATTGTTTGTTTGATATAATGTTGCGTGCGCATTTGCCGTGTTTCCCGACTGTGCACCGGTGCCGAAAGGATTAATGACGCTAGTTCCTCAGAGCATCTTCCATTAAAATACCAGTATAGCAAGGACAGCATTCCCACCTGACGTCTGTGCTCCAAAGATTGCAATCCGTTTGTTAAGATAGGCGAATCTATCAAATGGACCGCCCGTTTCTGCGCAGAGCGAATGGTTATTTTCAGATGTTTTGGAGCTCCCGATAAGAGGCGGCTGCCAATTTTATTTATTCAATTCATAAAAATGTTTTACAGAAATAACACTTTGACTGCTCAACTGGGAAGTTCCCGTTTTAGGACAGTTAAATTGACAAGCTCGGTTCATATTTCATAATATATGAGAAAAAAATACGCAGAGTACAATAGAAAGAAAGTATAGATACATTATATATTACATAACAGTTAATTTGATTGAAGTGTGAAGTTAGATGGGTAATACTTATAGAATATTTTATTTTGCATCAAAGACCGAAACATTCATCAAAGGCGGTGTTTGTTAGGTAACAAGGTTGAGAAATAATTTGTTAGTATCTTATATCTCAAAAAAACATCATAGAAAATAAATATTTCCCTTTTTGCTTATATACAGTAAACAATGTATGTACATAAACGCATTCATATAAACACAACACATACGCACATTTACATACAGATGTGCGGTAGGTTAAGAGTAAAATGTTTATTGGACTTGAATAAGTAAAATATTAATAAAAATAAAAGTAAGGAATCTAAAGGATAGCATGAATTAAATAAACTTATTTGCAATAAATTTAGTTACTAGGTACGTGGAAGTTGATTCTTGAATTATTGTGATAAGCAATCACAAAACTGATAACGTTCGTGAAATTGTAAGCGGGACATTATTATAGAATGAAACAATAATGGCGAATATAAATACACGTAGTACGATGAATTTAGTTATGAAAATATTTTGAACACTGAAAATTTCTAAACGATATGTATGAGCTTGAATATATATCAAGTTTGTAATACCCTCCGTTTGCGTAACATCAAACCAGTACATAACTTAGTAGGGGATACGACTAGATACGTAATCACTACTAAGTTCGTGCAGCTTCGAGCGAGCGACGACTCGATCCTCTATCGAGCTCGCACGTAGTACTCGTCGGGCTCACACAGACGACCCGACCACAACCTGATAGGGAGGAGACTAGATACAAATCCCTGTCTTGTTATGTTTGCACAAAATAATGATTTGTGCAAACGCCCGATTTCATAATTTAATTTTATCGATAGAGATGCGACTAAGATACAAAACGATGACTTTTCGATAAACCAAGGAAGGTAATGTTGATACCTTGAATATATAAATTTTAATTATCTGTCAGTCAGCATATACATACTTTTGACCCTCCCTAAACCAAGGAGCTAATCATAGAACAATTTGCCCAAAACGATTGTACTTTTCGATTTCCATGTACCGGGTATGATGTTGAACATTTTGGGACCTAAGTATGAAAATATCTTTAATCTTGGGATGTCATGGAAGTGAGTGGAACTATTGGATTACTTCTGGAACGAAAGGTGTCGTGATAGTAGTGAAGTTGTTTTTATGGGTGCACTATCATTTTTTTCATCGTTTTAAATTGTCTTACATCGAGAATTCGTATCTCTTCTAATAATACGTCATTAATATTTGTCACAAATGATCGGGTTCCGGTAGTTAAATGCCAGGAGAATTTATAAAGCCTAAAATTATTCGAATAAATTTACCGATTTTTTCTGATATCAATCTTGATTATAGTTTTGGCTTTGTCTTAAATTTCTTTCGGTAATTTATTAGGCAAGCCGCAAAAGTTTTTCGGTATTCCGCTCTATTGTGGAAGTTTTAATAAACTGCGATTGCTAAGTTGAATATCTTCCCTTAACTTTTTAAGATTTAAAAACACTTGTGAATAATATTGATTAACACGATTCACGGCAAAAGTTCAATTTTCAAATGAATGTAAAGATCTTAAATCATATTAGTACATTAAACTTCAAAATTAAAAAAAAAAACGAATGTTAAATGTTTTATTTATTTTACACGCTATTTTAAAAGGTTTCTTTGATACGCATTAAAATAATCAATAGTTTGATTCCTTACTTTTTAAAAGTGTTCTAATTACGTATTTATATGAAGAAGACCTGATTCAAAGTGATGAATGTGAAGTTTTAAAAAGCACATAAAGTAAGGAAGGTAAAATAGGGATGGTTACGATATGGCATTATTTTTATTCTTTTCTGAAAATAGATATACAAATGCTTAACAACCATTAACCGTGTCGCATACAATTTTTGGCAAGGAAATAATCCTTATTGGTATGTTTTATATATCAAAAAATATTTATTTGTTATAAAGAAAAAAATCTGTGATTCAAAATTAATAATAAAAATAGCATAAGGAAAAAGATATCTAAAGTCAATTGCTCCTAGAGTTTTACAGAATCTTTTTCCCTTGATCAATCTGCGACAAAGTGGAACACAAAATATAGTATTTCATCGCTTTTCCGCTCATGGGCAGACATACTGCAGTTGTCAGGTAAACGCTGAAGATCAAAAGCATCCAAAAAATACATTACGTTGCACTATTACAAAGAAGTATTGGGATATATGAACAAACAATGCACGGATATTTGCAAGATTTCTGGTACTGTAAGGTATACGTCGATTTTTTGTCAAAATCCATACGTTTGCGATAAATCCTCTTTTATTATTTTTAAAATTGCACAAAAAAGTTATCAAATTATGAATAACTTGAATGAATTTAAACATTGGGCTCTGATTTATGTAGGTTTGGTTTGAGTACACATCAGCCATTATAGCAATTTGTTACTAATGGCAGTTTCCTCATTAAAGCTCTTACAATATCAGTTTTCCTACGAACCCAAACCGTCATAGGTAAATGTGTTTGATCCGCATATAAACCGATACAAAAGACGGTGCATGACATGTGTGCGTATGGAGACCATTATCTGTAATACTCTTGCCTATTGTAGAGCGGTCAGGGACTCTGCAGCCTTGGATGTGAGCGTTTGGGAGAATCTTTATTTTAATGTTTCAATAAGCTTTTTGTGATGTTCGTCAAGGCAAATATCTTTGTAAGAATAAATAGACGTACAAACTGAGAATAACTCCGTATAACTAGGCTCGTCCGTTAGTAATATAGGAGGTTGTGAAACAGGAGGAAGTAATAAGAAGGATTTGCATAACGAAAGACGCCATGAGCAAAATACTGAGTGACAGATAATGAGTGACAGAGGCGTAACGAAGACCATCAAGAAGAAACTCGTCAGGCCGCTGGTTTTCATCATATTTGGTTACGGTGTGGAAATATGGATACTTACGGAGAGCGACAGGAAGCATGTGGATGCCCTCGAAATGTGGTGTCGGAAAAAAATGCTGGGGATTCCATGGATATCTAGGAGCACAAATATATCAATTCTGGAAGACCTTGGCATCCCCAATGGACAATCAATTATCTGCTTACAGCATATTCTCAGATTCTTTGAACATGTTGCTCACCTAATCGAGAACTTCAACCTGGAGAAGCTCATGGTCACTGACAAATAGGAAAGCAGCATAAGCAGAGGAAGATCAGCGATACGTTGGAGTGACCAAATTCACAGGCGTCTGGAACGTCGGTATCCGCAGCTCTCCACGCAGAACACAATCGCGATTGGAGGAGCCTAGTGCACCAGGGAGATTGAAGTGGGTGTCACGATTTTCAACCATGAGGAAGAGACTCTAGAAAAAAACCTTCTAGAATGAAACACACATAACAAAAAACTCATGAATCTGACTGTGCATTTAATTATCGCTACATTCTGTTGATCTCAAAAGTTACGATGGTTTTTCTATGCAAAATGAATGATGCCCTGTAATAAAATCCAAAGTTAGTTCCCGGAATCTACTAAATCGGGAAGTTTCAATACCGAAATTGTTATGTGTTGTTAAAACAAAAAAATAGTCACCCTATCCACCGCTATACGGCACAACTATCAAGATTAAAGAAGCTGCCATAGAGGTCAAAACGAGGCCAATGCACAACGAACAAGAAGGTACCTCCCGACATGCCGTTGCCACGCCAGTCGAGTCCCACGTCTGAAGGGAACAACACGTTGAGTGCATTAAGATACGCTCCATTGGCCACACGCGTCAATGGCGTCGCGATAGTAATCCAAACTAACACTGTCACAGCGAGTGCAGTTTTACCATTAATAACCCCGATAAACTACCAAGTATCTTTGGCCGGGCACTTGTCCCAGCATTCCCAGATATGCTCCTCGGCCAGGCTGGTCCTCACCAACGTCTCAGGACACGCCTTTAAAAAGGCCCCCCTCACCAGCGCCAACGGGAGCCCCCCACTGCTTCCAACGGCGTCAAGAAAACCACCCAAGTTACATACGTATCCTTACGCCAAGGTACCTAACAAAATTAACTGAGCCATTCGATTCCGTAGATAAGTACAGCCTTTTGTAAACAAGTCAATATACATGTCAGATGTAACCAAATTGTCGTTTTTGAAGTGGTGATGATAATCCAGATCGGTAACTAACCTTTCACATTTTACCCTGAGTTGATTAGAGTCACGCTGCTCAAGCTAGCCGAAGTTCCAACCTATGAGCCGTGGACCACCAGTTGAGTTAACCTGTGCTGAGTACGTTATCGGAGGTGTTCACGTCCCGATACGAATTAGTACAAAGCACAAAGAGGTAGTATCTTTTCACAGAAATAATTATAAAATATTTATAAATTATGATATAATACTAAAATTAGATTTCGACTTCATTCCTTTGATATAAATCTAAGGAAAACTGAACGCAAAACTGAATTTCATGGTATTTTCATCGGTATGTCTAGAGCAAACGAATTTAGCGTTAATTTAACAAAGCGCGGTTATTTTAATTAAAACAAGACCCGAGTGACGTGTGACAGTGATTTGTTTAATTTAATAACTTCCTGCTCGGTGGCTTTTCTGATTAACCAGAGCCTTTAGACTTTGAGTCGGGAGATTGAGGGCTAGATTCCCGCTGATTTTTTTAAATGATTTTTGATTTGATGTAGGCACCTAATATGAGCGCAGTCTGGGCAAAGTGATGCGATGTCGATTAATTTTTTTTAAGGACATGGCAAATATATTTTTACTACTTCGGAAAGTGTTAAATTATAAAATTCTACTATAAATTTTATCATAGCCATCAAATTACTTCAAAGAAATATACCTAGTGTAAAACAATTAAAGTGAACAATATCTATAAAGGAATTAAAAATTACTTTATTAATACAGTATAACAACTATTTTACGTTTTTTAAGAGACTGAAAAAAAACGTACTTGGGGGAAAAACGTAAATGGGGGGTATTGAAAAAAAGAACATTTAATTTTTATGTTTCTAAAAAAAAACGTTTTATTAAAAAATAACTTTCAATTAAAATTTTTATTGAAATTTAATTTATTTTTTTATGAAAAAAATCATGTATGTTAGTTTGTTGCATTTTTGTTTTTTGTTATGTAATTCTCTTTCAAGACTATACGAGTATAAACATTTATGTCATCCTGAATATCACCAATGCTTATAAAGTAGGTTTTTTGACCCTCGATGAACCTCATTGCTTCTTTTGTTGAAATATCAACCTCTTCTTCATCGGACAGTTCTTCAGCAGAAAAGTCTGCTGATGTTAAATGACTGTCAATAATGTCATCAACTTCCACCAATTCTAATGTCATAACAATGGAGTCAAAGTTTACATAATCCTCCAGGGGTTGGTCTGAAATCCTTTCCCAGCCTTCTATAAAATCACACTGGGTATTTTCTTGGGTACTGGGTACGTTTTCATCATGCTCCTTGTATATCCCACCTTTCGGGAAACAATTCTTGATGGTAGAGTCGTTTATTTTTTCACCCCATGCCTTAACGGTATGATGCATTGCATCTAAAATTGCCGTCTTTGGGGGTCCTTACCTTGTTCTAACTGACACAATAACTTCTGTACCAAGTTTCTTCTATAGTAGTGCTTGAATGCCCGAATTATCCCTAAATCCAGGTGTTGCAGTTCACTTGTACAGTTAGGAGGAAAAATGCCAACTGAATGTTCCTCAAAGTCAAGTTTGTGGGGTGAGCTGGGCACCTATCGAGGAATGGCAATATTTTTCGATGTTTTACTCCCATCAAATCGTCCAATGATTGATGTCATCCAGGATTTTCTATTGGCTGCATATTTTGTCGGCAAAGTTTTGACATTTTTGAAGCAGCGTGGATTTGCAGACTTCCCAATCACTAACGGTGGAAGCTTCTCACTGCCATCTGATTTTGTAATCAAGAGAGCATTGAGACGAACCTTGCTTAATTTTCCTCCATAAAAGGCTTCACCCTTGAAGCTGAAAGTCTTACAAGGTAGAACGTTGAATAACAGCCCAGTCTCATCGCAATTGAAAATATCTCTGGAAGCGTGCAAATTGAACAAATATGATGGTCTCCTTGATAGCTGCGGGTATCTTTAAAATTATTTAAGTATTACTATTATATTATGTCTATCCTCACTATAAGAAATCTATACTACTTTCTTTTATCAATTGGTTTAATACTTCCTGAAATTATAATATTTTAATAATATTATTTAAATCGATATTATGTAATTGGACTCTAGTATCTCTATAACAAAACTATAGTGTTTTTTATATTTTTTTAACAATATTTTTTCCAACTTGTTTAAATTAATCACAACATGCATCCACCTATATTGTTCTAATTTTGCGTTATATTTATATAATGATTGTTATTTATTGTTGTATTATATAATACTGTTGAACTGATTATTTTTTAAATTCACTTGATACTATTTAGCTTGAAATAATAACAAATTAAGCGGAAATGAGAAGTAATACTTTGTAAATATTGCGAATCTACCGGGCGGTCCTAATAAATGACGGAATTAATTTGCTTTGTTAGAAGTAATAACGGGTTTCCCGTGAAATAAGGACATTTTGATTGAGAACTTGGAAACAAATAGTATTGTACCGCTAATACGATAATGTTTTTGTAAGTCTGAACTTCCGAACTAAAATTATTCATAAATGGTAAGGTATTTTGTTTTTTAACCACTTCATCAGAATTTATACATTTAGTTTCGGTCATACCCTAACCTTTTCATTTTTTACACGGTGAAGAAAAGAAAGAGAGAGAAAGACAGCATATCGAAGGAGGTCACCGCATCAGAGAGGGTAGGGCGGGGGAGGCTGGTCAATTCTTTTTGCTCATTTAATGTATGATAATTATTATTCTTACATGATTTATTTACAAAATCAATAATAATTACTTTTTGTATAACCACTGTATTTTATATATAATATATATTAAATAGGTGTTTTTACATCTTTCAGGAGTAAAGCTCCCCCCTTCACCAGAAACAATTTACATAACAAAATGACAGGTATGAAAATAGAACAAATCAAAAAAAAAAATTAAAAATAAGTGATGAAAGTATGTAAGTAATTAAATAAAAATGTAAAAATAATTGAAAAATTAAAAATATTTATAAATACTATTTTTTTTAAATTGGATAAGAAATATTTGTTTTTTTTATTTTTTATTAATATAAATGATACAGCAAGGAACAGAAAATAATAACTGATTATTATGAAAATTTATATGAATATTTTTATAAATGCAGTTATTAATGAGAAAATAAGTATGATAGATAACTATTTGATTATTAATAACATTTAATTGACGATAAACGCTTTTTCTATTTTCGAAAATTTCAAATTTTTCTAACTGTAAACCAGTTGTTTTTATATGTAAACATTTTAAACTTTTATTTATGTTAAAAGAATGACTTGTTTCTAAAATATGGCTGGAAAATTCAGAATAATTATTATTACTTAAACACCTTAAGAGCTCCTTAACTCTAGGATTAAAAATCTATATAAAAAGTCATTCCTATGTAAAAAAATTTACATTCGTTTCAAATTATTTTATAGACCACATGCTCGTATTTATTTAAAATATCATCTTAATCTGTGTTTTTTAAAATATATTTTTCAAATTTATTATTAGTATAAAAAGCTGGTAGGATAGTATTTATGACTCCACAAAGTTTTTTTTTAAAATCAATTACTAGTTGAAGAAATGTATTAACTCGGATAGAGATGTTAAAAATAAAATAACTTTTCATTTAAGCCGAAAAGTGATTTATTCACCAGATAAACAAATATAATTATTGGAAAGTTACTTTCATATCGTCACCATGTACAAAAGAATGATTTTTTGAAAAGGAAAATCGATCCTTATTATACTCAATTACCAAATAAAAGCGCACACAGTATAAATACGCCTTCTCGTAATTCACCCACAAAGTTATCGAATTGTTAAAAACACAATTCATGAATTCTTGATGACGTGCGTTATGTTTTCTCTGATAAAGAACAGCACGAAATGATGATTATCATTAGGTAATACGTAAATAATTTGATGCGGTAGCTACCAAAACTTAAAGCATTGTATGTGAACATAATTCGCTGTTTATTTTTAGATAACAAATCGTTAAGTGAGAGCGCAAAGGTTCTTACTGGTGTTTTTGAGAAAAATGAGATTAGTTTTGATTAAATTATATAAAAAACATTGAAAAAATTACACGTTCCCATTGAGCCAAAATTTAGATTAAGCTGGGGATGGTGGGGGTTCAACAGCAGTTGGAACCTAAGGAAGGAACATATTAAAAAGACACCGAGTTTACTTTTTTTTATCAATGTTATACAGGAAGCCCTGACGACAAGTATATTTTGAGATACAGTTTGGTGTCTTCTCAAGGAAAGGAAGGAGAGAAAGTTCTGAGAAGGAAAAATATGTGAAGGATTGGTAGAAATCTGGGGGTCAGTATCTTAAGGAGTGACGGACGTATTAATCCACCCCTCCCACCGGGGTGCAAGGCGATGGATCAAAATAGTAGTGCTGAAGAGGTCAAGGAGTCTCTTTCACCCGGTCTCTTCCGATCCGGCTAACCACGCAGCTGGTGGCCAGACGCATCCGCTGCCAAAACATTGACAAACCTCACCCCATAAGCCCGAACATCCTTTCTAAGTTACCAAACATATCGAACCAGATATCCCAATGAACGGTTCCCGGGGCGGCGGTCCCCATGCCCCCCTCCCAAATTGAAAATCCGGCAGGTTCCAACTAATTGTAACAGACTTCTAATAAAAATATTTTTGTGTTTGAAGCCAAAGTACCCAACCAAGATGAACGATTTTTTTTATATCGAAAGTTACCAAATACCCATAACGCCATATAGTTGTTTTGTTTATTTTTGATTTTAATTTTTTTTTAAATTAGCGATTAAAGAATTCCACAGTGTCAGATGCAAATTAGACAATTAGTTGTGAGTACACGGTAATTATTAAAAAACTATATTTGGTCCTATTTGCCTATTGTATATATATATATATATACTACATATTGTGAAATATAAAAAAATATATATATAAAAGTTTTCAAAAATCATTTCGGTGGACTACAATTTCAATTACAAGCTGTTAATTGTTTTTGTGTTTAATTCGTAGAATTCCATTTGATTTAAAAAAAATCAATTACAAGCCACCGATTTACGTTGGAACACGTGGTTAATTTTTCGTTTGTTTGTTTATGTGATACCACACAAGAATCCCAACTGCTCCCAACCGTCTGGTGCCAGTGAGACTATGGCATCCCCAATTGGAGAATGTTGTGAGGCTGAAAGTTTTGAGGAGGGAAAGGAGGTGTCGAAGAACAAAAGTGGCGATAGTGGCGGCCTGGATATTCAGATCTGGTCACCAAACATAGCCAAAACCATTTCAAGCAACGTTTCGATTCTGAATGGTGGTCTTTTATCAGGGCGATACTGACAGTATCACTACTCTGGATCGTGCCGCCAATATGCTTCACATTATTTTAAATGAATATGTTATGAAATAATACAATTTAATCAAAAAAAAACATTAAAGATAATATTAACAACTCAAAACGAAACACGAAACCGAAAAGACACAGGAAAAAAAATATAACGATAATTGTTAATATTGTCTTCAATGATTTAAAATATATTACAATGAGGTTTATAAGCTTCAATAAGTTATTCCAAAAAACAATTACTCGTGCTCACCGGGATTTGAACCCGCAACCTCCGGATTCGTACCCAAGGATTGTAACCACTCGACCACGGAGACCGTCGAAAGTGCAATGTAATGTAAAAATTTGGCAAAATGTTTTATTATTATTTTAATATTTCATCATATTGCCGGTAGAACCATAATTAAACATATTGTACAATTGGACAGCAATTCGAATGTTCTGAAAAGTTTATCTAAAACAGTCCTAAATTACAAAGAGTTTAAACACACATCTGGAATAAAAAGAATACAATGGTTATTTCAGGTATAGAAAATAAACCAATATCTACAATATATTGTATCGTGTTTTAGTTGGTCAACATATAAAAAAAGAATGAAAAACTGTTCAAAAGTTTGAGCCTTCATATCTACACATTCTCGTATTTTATTTATTGGTCATTCATTATTTTACTTTTTCTACTACTGTCTTATTTATCATTTGTTTTCTGTTGTTATTTATGATATTACTTCTGTATATTACGTATTTATACTCTTTGTGGGAAGTGTGGTAGTGTACTAACCTTGGCAAATTCCGGATTTAAAAAAAAATAAATTATTTAACACTACCTGATTCCAGGTACATGGTATTGCACGGGATAATATATATATATATAAGTTATGTAGTTGTGAATTATTGCTTATCATTTGGGTTCCATCATTAATTTTACAGCGTAAGTAACTATCCCTAAATAGAGAAACAATCAAACTTTGTTTTAACCACATTTATTTTTCACGCCTACCGGTTTCGGAACAACTGTTCCATCGTCAGGGCGGAGTACATACTAAACAATATTACAAAATTATGGCAGAACATACGTAATAAGTGTCACAGTGGGGTGGGGGCGTGACTAGGGATTAGTATTGAGTTTTGTTAAAGTTTGATTGTTTCATTTGATTATAATAGATTACCACAATGTGATAGCTTCTTATAAAGAAACATTCATTTGAAAATTTTATTTCAATCCAAATATTAATTTTTTTTCAAAAAATATATATACATAATAAAGTTCTTAAGTAGGTATCTACTCGAGTTTTCCACTTTGAAAACATTCTACACAAATTAACCTTTTCTTTTGAATATATAATCTGTGGCTAACCTGAGTGGTATACCTATGGGCTAACCTCGATACATCATGTCGGGTTCAATGTTTTCCATACTAATTTTAAATCGTCACAGCAACAATTTTTTATATGGGATTTCATTCAAACTACCTTTTAAACCTTCCCGGTACCGAAACCCGTTTAGTAATTTTCGAGAAAAACGAGGAAACACAGACAAGGTCATTTTTTATATCTAGAGATTATTCTTACCTCCAAACTTTGGTTAGATCAATTGGAACCTTTTCGTTCTCACCTAATGAGATGTTTTAAAAAAACCTCGCATGTTAAGAACATTTTCGTATTTTACGTGCTGGTGATTCGATTTGATGGATTTAAAGGGATTTTTAAGTTTCGTTTTGTTCACATGTTACTTTATGTATCATGATAAATATTGGTTCACCAAAGCTGATAGATTTTAAAGGTGACAGCAGAATTTTTTCAGAAATGTATTTTCTTTGCCGGTAAAAATAAAGATGGATAGTTTTATGGAGGAGCACTAGTACTTTATAAGATGAACTCTGCAATACGGAAGTATAGTCCATTTTCATTTTTTACGATGTTCAAACATAAATGCTAGTATACTTCGTTTTTTTTTTCTAAAGTCCGTTTTCGTAGTTAAAATAGTTTTCAAAGTTTCAATTTTTCAAAGCCCGCGAAAACGTTCCAAATCTATGGCCGGTCGGTTTTTATCAGTCTTAAGGATAGAATGTCAAATGTTAAAACAATCATGAGCTTTACTTTACATAATTTTATATTCTATTCACAGTAAACCATAACTAAATCTAAGTAAGAAAATTATGTACCTTTTTAGAAACTTTAATTCAAAGAATAATAATAGTATTGAGCATAAATATTATCTTAATATCCGTATTGATATTTGGTTTGCTTGTGAAAAATATAATTAATTTGACTAATAATTATTATTTATATTAAACAACAATTATAGAGCTTAAAGTCACCCAAATTAATTTTGAATTTAGAAAAATCGAAAAAAAATACATAATTAAAATACAAAACAAAAGTGAAAAATAAAAATGTAGATACTAATATAAAAACAGAATGCGCAGGTGACGTCAGATATTCCAAATATAATGGTACCAATATAACAAGGTGTTTTAATGAGTTGATTATTTATTGACGTTTATAGAACGATTTATAAATTCTATGTATAATTACATTTAACAAAAGTTATATATTAAGAATCGACGTTTGCTGATCCGTACATATTTTTAAAGTTATAATATTTGACACTGAAGTTCCATATTATGAGATAAAGGTTTTAATTTTTTTTTTCATTTGATCAGATTAATATAGGGAATCTTAATAAAGAGTTGTAAATATAATCCATCCAATATTCAGTTTTATTACTAAGATTATGGAAAAGTACCTACATCAATTGCGTGGCCTAAGGAAAAATAATGTTGTAAAGTTTATTTAAATAACGATCACTTTCGATATACCCTCTGTCGCATTTGGATCTGCATACCGCTTTTGGATTTGAGAATAATTTCAGGGGCTAGCCTCAAATCCACTCCAGAGCTGTACAATTCGTAGGATCTGAGAATCTTCGAAAGAATACTTTTTACCTCCAGAATCGCAAATTTTTGACCTGAAAACAGATAAATTCACTGAACGTAAATTCTCACAAATCGCTTTCATTCTAAAATAATATCATCCAGGTTTTTTGATATCGGTTGAAAACGAAAACGCAATTTGTTTTTATTCTTTTACTTAGTCTTGAAAAAAAAAATCACCATTCTTCATCGTGATATAAACATGATAATAAATTTACCGTTTTTGTTCCGATTTCTAGTAAAATATTCTTTTGGTTTGTTTTATTGTTTCTTCACATATTAAAATGTATTGTTTACAAATCAATTTTTAAACTCACATCAATAAGCCGGTATCGATGTGAAAATTTTTATAAATTAATAAAAATAACACATAACTAGATAAATTAATTAGCAAACATTCATGTAAACTCAAATGTCTGGCCTGCTTTTGATATTCGAATATCGAAATAACATTATTGTCACAAAAATGTTTCAAACAAATGGGCACCTACTATAAATGAATTGTTTTTGTGTTTAATTCGTAGAAATCCGTCTAATGTTTGTTATTAATTTAATCTAAATCAAATTAAATGATGTTCTTTGAGTATTTTGGTATTGTATTATTGTGACAGCTCTTTCGACGTTTAAGACCAATTTCAAACTATGGTTAGGCCACATTCAGATGACATATTTATATGATTGTATTTATTCCTGCCACCAATTCTATTTTTATGGTCATTAAAATGATTTATTACCGGTGAAACCGATTTACAGATAAAAATCATTGTGGTAGTAAATTCTCTATTCTCGGAGGTACTTACATTTGGAATCTGTTTTCCCCGCTTTAAATGCTGAAATTACATGTAACAGCTATCACATTTATCAAAAAACTAAAGTACTTGCAGAACCTAATAATGATATTATTAAATTTATAAAAAATAAATACAAAATCTACTAGAAACATATATGGTCACCCTGTGTCAGTATTAAATCTTTTATATGGTATGCTATATCATAGTTTTCAGTTGTTTGTTCATGCTTGATTATGATTACAAAATAATTAACTTTCAACTATGAAATTTGCGGGTTAACCATAAGAATCGAAACCTTTTATCGCCCATAGTGTTCAAAATCGCCAAAATGTCAACATTCCAAGATATCTTTGTATACACCAAATGATACATGCTCTATGATATTTCATCAAATTTTGTTGAGGTCATTGCTATAAATTTCGAAACAGTAAGTCCCCCAAGAACTGATGCAGGAATGGGACTAAGGACTTCTAAAACAGAAATCAGGGCTTTTGAAAGTCACCATAGACAATGTAATCTTCTATGAGAATGGCAACGGGACGCAGTTAAAACCCTGTTTATACTTTGGTTTAACATTTTCAAACAATAGCCGGCAGAATGGAAATATCGCGTTGTGGAATGTGTGCATTGATCGAAATTCTCCGTACTTTGTACTGCTCTTTGATAAAGACAAAAGAAGAGTTAAATGTAAAGACTAACTACTATATGGAGAGGGTATCATTTCAGGTTTCCACATACACCGTGTGTTATGCTGATATCGTGAAACTATATAACACAACTCACGTGTGCGCACAATTGTCTTAGTATCAATTGACACATTGTAAGATTGTAAGTTCGGTTGGAACGACCGCGAAGCAAGCTGTAAGGAACATAATTTTTTTTTATAATATATCTTTTTTAAACTTGCTTTTTTTTGATCGGACCGGTTTCACCCTATTACGGGCATCATCAGACTGGTACAATTAAAAGAAAATCTGTAGTATATACCAGTATATAACATCTATGTCAGGAGTGAGTACCATTGCTTTCTAATAATGTTATTATTAACCACGTGAAATTTGTTTTATTGCTGACGGTACCGCTTTACAATTATGATTAAAACTACTTTCGGGTTCATTTATTACCCTCTGGAAAACGGACAACATTGTGTTACCGGGTAAGCTATAAGGTTTGGGTATAGATATACTACAGATAGACAACAAAATAATCAGGAGAAAAGATGATTGAAACCATGTAAACATAAAAAATACATTAATTATATAATTGAAAATACACTTTGTATATACCATTTTACTTAAAATATATAAATATATATTTTAAGTAAAGTGGTATATACAAGTGTATTTTCAATTATTTAATCAATAATGATGCCACAAAGTTATCAATCATATGAATAAATTATAAAAATACATTATTTCACTGCATTTTAGTTTAGTCAAGATGCACGAATACTAATACGTTTTTACCCAATTTACCACCGCGTTATATAATGGGGAAGCATCAATTGCGACAGTAACGTGAATAAATTATAACAACCAAATGTGGCAAGCACAGGTTCAGTCTCAAAGTAACTTCGTTCCAACTAACGTCTCTGGTAATTTTCAGCGCAATTTGTAAGTTAGCATGTACTTTGATTAACTTCCTAAATTTTCGTTAATATTTCAGTTCTCATGAACCAAAATATAGTGCATTTAAAGGTTGCCCAATCTTTGTAGGGTTATAATATTAGTTCTAATATATAATCTGGTTTATAATATATTACCGGTACAATTCCTCGGTCCAGCGCTGAAGCCAACATTCGAGAACGAATGTTTGTACAGCTGATATAATAAAATATGGTTATTAATATATTACCGATACAATTCCTCGGTCCAGCGCTGAAGCCAACATTCGAGAACGAATGTTTGTACAGCTGATATAATAAAATATGGTTAATAATATATTACCGATACAATTCCTCGGTCCAGCGCTGAAGCCAACATTCGAGAACGGATGCTTGTACAGCTGATTTTCATGGAGAAATCTTTCAGGCATGAACTTTTCTGGTTCCGTGAAATATTTGGGATTTCTTCCCAATAACATGATCATTACGATCGCGTTTGCGTTTGCGGGTATGATCCTGCCATCTGGAAAAAAAACGAATATTTTCGTTAGAAACATAACAAACTATCTAACCATTCATTTCACCGTTTGCTTCGGGTGTAGGCAGAGAGATCACACTACCACACAACTCTTGTGTCTTCATTCAAATTCATACATTGTCTCAAATATACTCTTTTGTATTTCTGAATCTGGACATGGCTGCACCCAAGTTTTTGATTCACTTGATCGTACGATCGTACGTGTTTTGTCGTGCGACCTTGACTTCTACCTATTTCGCTTCATAAATTTTCTTTACACCCCCTTGTTTGATCATCCACTCTGCATGCTGCCCAAACCATCTAAGCGTATATTTTCTAATGTTAACCGGATTTTTTTTCAATAAAACATAAACATTTAATAAAACATTATTGGATAATTAGCTGTGATATTCTGTTAAATTAGCAGTATGTTCTGGTAAATTAACAGTGATATTCTGGTAAATTAGCACTTATATTCTGGTAAATAAGCAGTGATATTCTGGTAAATTAGCTGTGATATTCTGGTAAATTAGCATTGATATTCTGGTAAATTGGATTGGATGTGACCCCACATACTAATGTTAATTTTATCAAAGGGTCAATACAATTTGTCCGTATGGTAATTTTTAATTCATTAACCCCAGTAGAATTCGTAATTAGCTATACGTTTTATTTCAGAGACAGACTTTTAATAATTTGGACTGTAATAACATAGGCACTTTATCATGGACGGTGAAAAATGTGCTAAAAATCCACAAAAAGATTATTTTCATTACGAAATAAATAAAGCAAGGCAGTAATATTACGAAACATTAAATAAAACAAACACTTTATTCAGTATCATAAATTTATTTCAAACTAACTGCTTTGTACCCTGCCTTGCTCGGGTTTTTTGTTTGTTTTGGAAAAAAGTTAAGAAGTTGTGAATTCTTGTTTGGCGTTTCGGTACCATAATTGATTTGACAGCAAAAGTAATGCATTATGATGACTTTTACTATCTCTGAACAGAAGAAACCATTAGAAAATTTCGTTTCATTCCGAAAATTTATTTTTTCAAAATATATCTAAATAATAAAGTTCTTAAGTAGGTACCTACTTGTGTTTTCAATTTTGAAAATATTCTACCCAAACAAAACTTTTTATTTTCAATATGTAATCTGTGGCTAACCAAAGTGGTATATCTATGAGCTAACTTCGATAAAACATGGCGGGTTCAATGTTTTTCATACTATTTTTAAAACATTATAACAGTTTTACATATTGGATTTCATCCAAACTACTTTCTAAACCATTCCGGCACTAATAAGGACAAACTGCTATTTTCAGCCAAATCGTGAAAATCGAGGACAGACAGACAGACAAACATTCATTTTTATATATAGCGATACTTCACCAACCGGTTTCGCTTATCCCAAGCTTTGTCAGGGCAAAACTTGTGAATGCAACGAATTAAAATTAAATTTGTGATTCTAAACAAAGTGTTTGTTTTATTGATTAAAGATATCAAACCACAAAGGAATTTCTTTCTACAAAAACATAAAGCACTGAAAGAAATTTTTATTGATAATTTCATGCCCAAATTAGGTGATTAGTTGAATTATTCAAAGGAAACCATCAGTTTATGTTCTATTAGGTGTCTACACTAAATCGATAATATACACCAGAAATGCCTTCCATATAGATGAGAATGGAAACTAATGTAGTCACTGGCTTTATGTACTTTTTGTTCCTGGTCTCGAGAAAGCCATTGAAAATGCAGCGTTTTGTCTCTCTTTGCATTGCTTAAAATCGTATATTCCATTTGAATTTTATCTGAGAGTGAATTTCTGAATTTGAAATTTGGGTCCGAATGGCCGGACTTTTGGATCACAAAATACGCCTACATCGCCTTTCATGCGTTAACCTTCATTCTATGAATTCCTGGAATATCATACACAAAAAAAAGATATTGCCGCCTTTATAATATCACGATTCAAATTGTAAATAATATACATGTATAATAATAAAAATTGAATGACTTGCATGGCGCCGTTTTTTTTTTAAAATCACCTCAATGGCGTTGTACAAATATTACTTGCTAGGGTTTATAATTATTATATACAGACAAATACAGACATATACTTATATGGCAGATCATTCGAAATTATCACGTTATTTTAAAAAGTTTTAGTTTTGGAAGATATGACTTTGAACGCAATGGACACAATATTAGAAAACATTGAACATTGTGTAAAATTACATTTATTTTTTTAATTTTAATATTGATATTATATTTATTAGAATGTTACTGGCTAAACAAGAGTTGGTATTTGTTTAAAATATTAATATAGTTATTCACAATATCGTAGACTATGAAAACATAAATTATTTCTGTGAATTTCTTTAGGTAGGTTCCTACTAACTGGCTAGCTTCGCTATGTAAATAGGGTATGCAACTGTACCATTCATGGATATGACTTTCCGAAGAGATGAGTTTTGAGCTTCGCTCTGATTTCTGTCCAGTCTTTAATCAATCTTAAATCGTACTACCGTTTATTCTAGGCTTTAGGGCCTGACACGCTGAAATCATGCTCACTGAACTTTGTATCTGGTGAGGGCTTTGGTTCTTTCAATCTGTTAATTAAGAGTTGACTGTCGTAGATTGGAATTTTTGGGTATACACAGTTTTAATAGGTAAGCCAGAACCATCCCTTTACTTGATTTAAATACCATCCAGCAAAGCTTGAACTGGATTCTTTCAAGATATTTAAGCCACTGTAGAACATGAAACAGATATTTTGAAACTCCATCCATTTCTCAAATCTCGTGATGTTTCTCCTCAAGCATTATTATTATTAGTTAAAGATATGGGCAGAAAAAATATTTCAGGGATTCTAAAAATACCAATCATTCGTATGCTAAATTTCAATACTGTATTTAATGCCTAGTTGTCTTTCGAGATTTTAAAATATAAATATACACGATTATTATGTCTAGATTTGCTTTCGAATGAAGTTTTTCATTTTAACAAAAAAGCGATTAACAGGGATTAACGATAAAGATAAACTAACGTGATTTCACGAGAGTTAATCTCTCTTGAATAATTCAGTGAACACTTTTCGAATAAACTTAATCACAGGCTATCAATAAAACCAAATGGGATTTATCAAGTGTTAATAATAAGGAACTGCAGTGAAAAATATAATGGCTTTAAAACCATATATTCATGTCGATCAGCAAACGCCAAATCTGAATATATAACTTTTATACGTAGAATTTATAAATCGTTATTTAAAAGTGAATAAAAAACCATATCATCGAAACATCTCGTTACGTTGGAACCATTCCGTTTCGAACGTCTGACGTCACGTGTACATTCTGTTTTTGAATTAGTATGGACATTTTTGTATTAAAATGTTTTTTTTTGTTTTTGTTTTGGCGAAATTTTAACTTAATTTGTTTGACTTTAAGCTCTATAATTATTGTTCAATGTAAAAAAAAATAGTATTAATGAAAGAGAATTAGCAAACCATATTATCAATACGAATATTATGATAATGTTAATGTGCAATAATATTATTATTCTTTGAATTAAAGTTTTTAAAAAGGTACATAATTTATTTTTGGTTATGGTTTACTACGAATAGAATATAAAATTATGTACGGTAGAGTTCATCCTTGTTTTGACATTTGACATTTTAACTTCAAAATTGATCAAAACCGACCGGCCATAGATGCGCAGCATTTTGGCGAACTTTAAAAAATTGAAACTTTGAAAATTTTTTTACTGAAAAATAGATGCTTTAGAAAAAAAAAGAAATATACTGGTATTTAAGTTTAAACGTCATTATTGATAACAAAAAAAAATAAAAAATTGTACTTATTATTGAGTTCCTTATTCCAAGATTCCAACTAAGAATTTGACATTACAACCCACTACAGTCCTGTTGTTCCTTAAAGGGAAACGGACATCGATAGCAGTGGAGTCGATTTGTCCCCTATCCGGAATCAACTTAGAGCGACTTATAAAAGTAGTTCTATCTGTTTTCGGATTACGGTGAGATATATGATTTAATGTCTTGTAACCAGAACAGTTATAATAGTTTTTTTGTTTTACCTGGGAGTGTAAGATCATTTTTCAATTTCCGTCCAAACATGGGTACCGATGGATACATTCTTAATGTTTCTTTGATCACCAGATCTAAATACTTCATACTTTGGAGGTCGTTGTATGACACCAGCTTTCGGGGATCATCCCCCATAATGGCGAGTTGCTCTTCAAAGGCAGCAGCCTGGACTTCGGAGTGGTTAGATAGAGAGTAGAGGGCGAAACTGATGCAAGCGGAAGTGGTATCGTGACCCTAAAAACAAACCCATATTGAATAAAAGTGAGTTTGTACTATTAATAATACATCTGGTCTCACCAAAGCGTCGTGAGTTCAATTCCTCGGCTGTCTGAGTCGTCAATCATGTCACAAGCAACGCTTTCCGCTTACTGTAATGGCAGTAGGATATTTTCAAATACTGTCAGGCTATTCGTAACTAGGTAATACGAGTATTTATCATTATTTAAAAAATTAAATAAATCTGTTCTCGTGAAAACCACACTTCATTTCTTTCCTCGTATTAAAAAAGGCATGATCATATTACTGATGGTAATGCGCAAAAAACTACCAGCGCATGCGTAACGCTTTCAAAAGTCAAAGTTCTTTGAAAGTATAAGTCATTATAATTTCTTTCGAAGGTTCACGAGTAACTACTCAATCTTAACTTAGGTTATTTCCATTATTGATTTTCTCTAGCCAGTTAAAATTTAATTGCCACCATTTGGTCAATCAATTGGTGTTCCCATTCGACCGGTTTAAGGATTGCCTTTATACCGTTTGCAGTTCATTTGTTGAAAACTGTGTCATATTTCACGGGGTATTTACAGTTCTTTTGAATAGTTGGTTATCACAATTGAAGTTCGGGGTGTACCACGGGCACAGACAAATATCTGGCAAAATAACCTTTCTAGCTATAAATAATCCATAAATTCAAAAGCGCAGCTGCCACTAAATAAAAAAAATTCTGCTTGCAAACGTGCACTGTTCTCGAAATTTATGTACAATTTAAAGAAATAATAGTCTACTCTCCACGATATTTACATTATAAAAACTTCTCTCAGGAGACCTTTAGTATTTCGTCAGTGTTCTGACTTATCTCTAAACATATTATCTTGTGATCTTAGGTCTTGGCAAAATACATATTATGAAAGGGAAAAATCTTTAATATTAGTGGATCTATCCAACACAAAGCGTTACAGTATAACTATTAATAATTAAATAAAAGTCACTTTTGAACTTTATTCCACTTTAATTTTTGACCGACACCCGTTTCAGTCTGTGACGGCTATCTTCAGAATGTTACAATTAATGCTTAAACTAAGGATTATGTACAATTTTGGCTGTCAGGGGTAACAAACCGTGATTTTACTTAGATAAAATTTTGCAGATAATGAGCTTATTCTTGGACTTTCCCATCTTAGTTGTAATATCAAGTTAACGAGGTTTGGTTTTAAGTGATTTGCACTCAACAATTCCACGGTACCGTGAAATTAAGTTTTTAAAATATATCATAACGATAAAAGCACTTAATTATTTCTCAGAAGTGCACACTAAATATAATTATTATGAAACCATTGTAAAAATATCATAATGCTGGTAGTAACCCAATTACTGAAAATCCTGTCGTTAACCTTGAAAATAGGAAAATCCTAGAATAAACTTATTATCGATCAGTATTAAACAACTTTTTACAATCGTTTTCTAAAACATTGTAAGTTGTACACCACTAATTTTATATATGTATTGTTTGATTGTAAACAACAAAACATAAAAAAGGCAATGAACTTGTACAAACCTCAAACATGAAGGTATCGACCTCTTCTCTTACGGTTTGATCAGATAACTGTTCGCCATCTGCAGTCTTGCTCAGTAAAAGCAGATCTAAAAATGCAACCTTCTTTCTTCTTCCGATGACATCATCCTGCGCGTTTAGTTCAATTTTATCGTCATTCATCCTCTTATCGATGTCGTCCTTGAGTTGTTCCCTCCTTGAATTTATTACGTCTTTAGTAAATTTGTGTAATCTATCCTGTAGTTTAATCTGTTCCCTGCAGTCACTGGTGAGCGAGTATAGGAAATCGTTGCGCTTGAGGGGTGAGTAGCCGCGGTTGACTATTATTTCACAGATTCTGGGAAAAAAGGATATGTTAACTTAGAATGATTAACCACCATTGCCGGATATGTAAACCTTCTGTTGAATAAACAATCTACCAGAGAAAGGATATTGGTGAATTCCAATTTTATTTACTTTTTTTTTCATGTTACAGTTAAACTAATGATTATAATAATAGAATATTTTATTATATTTAGATTGTTGTTTGAATTAGTAGATACATATGTTAAAGTATTCCATATCATTTAACATTTTGAAATACGAATTTTAAAAAATTGCTCTATGACGAAATTTTCACTGACGTTAAAGCGTTGGCTTTTGGAATGTAACCTTGTGTATTGATGGTAACAAATATGCTGGTCTCCTTGGTTGTATATCTCCTTGATGTCTGCTGTATTTTCGCTATTTTGCTCTTTCTTACATTGTCTAATGAACAAATATGAACGTCTCCTTGATTTTATATCTCCTTAATAGCTGCGGGTATCTTTAAAATTATTTAATTGCTACTATTATATTAAGCCTATCCTCACTATAACAAAACTATACTGCTGTTTTATTTTATTTTTTATTTATCAATTTATTTAATACTTGCTGATATTTTGATATTTTTATAATACTATTTAAATCGTTATTATGTAATTGAAATCTAGTACCTCTATAACAAAACTGTAATGCTGTTTTCATACATTTTTTTAATACTTTTTTAATAACTTGTGAACATTGATCATATCATATCATATTGTTTAATTATTGCGCTACATTTGTATGACGATTGTTATTTATTGTTGTATTATATAATATTGTTGAACTAAACTCCCGCTGACAAGCTACTTGCAGTAGCTTAGTGGGTACAATTTTCTATTGTATTAATTAAAATAATAACTAACTAACCATCACGCCGTTTCCCTGCAGGGGTAGGCAGAGAGGACGGACCACCAAAAAACTCTATCTTGGAATACACTTCTTGCTTCATTCCCATTCATACAACGTCTCATGCATTCTCTTCTGTTATTCCAACTTCTGACGTGGCTCGACTCAAGTATTTGATTCACTTGATCGTGCCATGTCTTTCTCGGACGTCCCCGGCTTCTTCTTCCATTCACATTCGCATCATATATTCTCCTTACACTCCTCTCTTCGTTCATTTGCTCTACATGCCAAAAAAAAAAAAATGACGTACGTATGCTAAGGAATTACAGACAAATACTAAACATAGAAAAATAATCATGTAAGAATAGACTCATTACGACCATAAATAAGATTTAACAATATGTGATGAAAGTAGGTAATTAATTAATTAAAAAATATTGAATATTTTCTTCTGTTTGATTTGGTGTTATTAAGTTTTATTTTAAATCTGTGATGGAAGGGTCAATTCTCACAGCAGCACAAAAACATTATATTATTGTAGATTTTCACAACCATTTGGTATATGTTTTGTCTAGTGTTGGATTGTTAAAGACAGTGAACCTTTCCAAGAAAGGTGTGGAAAGAACGAGGAACAAATACAATGACCTTGTTTTGGTACCAATCAATCATCCCGAGTTTAACACCCCCATGGTAGAAACGAAAATTTGTGATGAATAATGCCAATGTAAAATACGTTAAAATTTCCTAGAACTATGTATATTTTAATTCATCTATGTACTATGTAATTGAAAATGACTTACCGGTAAACAGCTTTTACGTATTCAGATGATGAGTTCTCCTGAGCATTGATGCTCACCCCCATGGTATCTAGAACACCGTGTTTAATACATCAGTAACAGTGTAATACCATTATTTTCTTCAATAGATATAAGATTTGTTATTTATTTGATAATACCATTCTGTTCAAATTTCGTTTTTTTTTTCAGACTACAAATAAACATGTAAAATATAGAATAAGGTGCAAGTATAAAAATGTTTTAAAAATAAAGTTGAGGATATAAAATGGTATACGAGTAGATATCATTTATTATATTTGGAAAACTATTTGATCTTTTTGTGTTTTTTAGTCGTCCTCACTAGGGGGCCTTCTGCTAAGGTGGACTTGAGTTATTTAGTTTGATATTATGTAATTACGTGCGACTTCTATGTCGTTTTAGTATGGTTTATAATGTTGTTTCATTGGCCTCTTAATATCTACAAATATTTGTACTATCAAAATACTATTAAAGATTCTTTCAGTCGATGCTACATAGGATTTTTTTTGTAATTTATTGAAGTTATAAACTTCATTGTAATATATTTTAAAATATTGAAGATAATATTAACAACCTTCAAAATGAAACATGAAACCAAAAAGACACAAAAGAAAAAGATAACGGTAGCAGCTGGGACTCAAATCCAGGACCTCATGGTCTATCGCTAAACCACTGAGCTACGGCTACCCCAATCCGTCCGGTCATTATAATACTTTTTATTTTTTTTTATTTTTTTTTATTATAAAGTATACAGTACATTATGCATTGTATTTAAAAGAGTTAAGAAACTCACTGTTGGATCACATGCAGAACCTGCAGTACAGTTTTTATAAACAAAAATACTTAATATTCAAAATAATTAATTATCATTCACACTACATTAACAACTTAACTATAATCACAACGTTCGCCAACATAATACACACAACACCACAAACTATACATATCAAAAATACGCTCTTCAAAATAATGACTGAAATCATCGGAATACATTGCTGGCACCAGCTATAATAGGAATTGAGACATGTGTGCGTTCCGGACAAATCTCGAAATGATGTTCTGAAATCTTATTTAAAAAAATTCTATTTGGAAAACCATTTATCACAAATACCAACTCTGTTCTGATAGCCATACTTCATATCATATATGTGTATCACACTTCATGAATTTAGATTTCTAAGAACTCTTAATATCATCTTCAATTAGATAATTCCAATATATTTTTGGCTGCTACCTTTTTATGACTACAAGATTCTATCCGAATTAAGTGTAATCGTTAGATAATGTCTCGAATATACCTACCCGATTTTTATTTATATGGGACATCTGAGAGTTAGTATTATATTCAATGATAAAAACAAAAACAAAAACAAAAAATCTACCTATGTTTTCCTATCATATCGTTAAGTGAAATATACCGAAGGAAGCCATTAAATTTATCGGATTATTAGTCAACTATCTCAAACTAATTTGGTACCGATATTCAAAGAACGAAGATTGATGAAAGTGATAAGTCGTCTGAAACGTTCTGAACCATGATTATATTATTGATCTCGTATTAATCTCTAAAATGAAATTCACCCGACAAAAATAATTAATTTTGAGATCAGGATACCTATCTCACCATAAAAACTTAGTTGGAAATTTTTATTTGTTTGGAGACGTTTTTAAAAAATATTTCTCAGGAACAAGATACGAATCGGTAATGATTTTCAGATATCAGACGATGGGAATGTAATGTGATTTGATTAAAAAAGACAACTTTATTATATTCCATTAATGATTTAACAAAAAAAACCTTTTTTTAAATAATTTTATTATATCTGCTACAAGCAGCAAAATAATCTATCTGTTAAATACTAACTGCTTTAGAATTTTGAAGATGTTTTAAAAACCACAGAAAATCACGATAAAATTCGATCTACAAATCTTAAATTCATTTAAAATTCACATCATTATCTCCAATAGCTGACTTTTGAGAGACTTCACAGAAATAATAAGAATCGGGTAAGGTTACTAGTTACCGAAAATGCGGAATATTTTCTGGTCACTTTTTTTATTTTATTTAATAAGATTATTATTAGATTCTGCAGGGATTTTTAGTTTTTATTATTATGACAACTATTATAATAAAATTATTAAATTTGATTTCATTTAATTTTTTAATAAAGTATGACGTTTATATCTCTCTTGAACTATTGTTAGCAATATAAATGAAAGAATAAAAGTTTTGTTTCGAATGTTTCGTGTAATTTTTTCCCTATATTTTATGCAGGTGTAGGTTTTGTGATATGAACGAACCATCCGAAATGGCTTAACATTACAAAAAAATAGTGGCAAATAAATTAGTTCTTCCAAAGATGCGCAATCACTTCGTGGCCTCATACGAGTATATAATAAATTAATAAGAATTACTTTGTTTAAACCACTGTTTTTTTTTAATGTTAATATTATTAAATTAGAATTACATTAAATTTAAAACATATTAAATGGAGTTCTACGAATTAAACACAAAAAAATTAATGAAAACTGTTAGAATTTTTTTTTTCAATTTGATAAAATATTTTTGTAGTAGGTACTCTTAAATTTTGCTGATTTCGCGTTAATGAATTTTTATTTTAGAATACATAACTGAAAATTCTATAGAGACGATTTCTATGAAAAATTATTTAATTGGTGCCGAAGCTTGCCCGATTGGAAAGTTTGCGACCTAATTTAAGGCGACTAAACTTCCTGGGAATACAAAGTTAAATTTATCAACGTATTATGAATAATGGCATGAACAAAGTATACAAGAACAACATAAGTACATACTGTGAACACTGCACCCAGAAATTCTAAACTAACGAGATGAATTTCTCGTGTAACTTTGATTAATTGCGTCATCTGACATGTAAGCCATAAGCCGGGTTCAAAACCGCTTGCTACTCCTATCCCTGCAAAACCACCCTGAAAGACAAATAAATTACGCCGTCAAAAATCACTAATAAATCTCCTTACCACAAATCACGTCCAAGGCGTATAACGTAATTAAAGGATAGACGTCAAACACTTTTTTGGTTTGATACGCTAATTTTCTTATAAGAATTTCACCCTTATCATTGAAAACATCTACAAATTGCTCCAAAATCTTGAAGTGAAATGTTGGTGTTATAATTTTTCTTTGCTTTCGCCACTTGTCATCTGAAAAAAAAAATACAAAGTGATTTATCGACGTTCATTATCATCCTTGAAACCGTAAAGTTAATACTTAATAATAAAGCACTGATAATATGAGAAGGGACAGTTTTTTTTTTTATATCCAATTACTTTCAAAAATATGTATCAAATGAAGAAAATATTGATTGGGATGATTATTACACGATGTAGATCATAAATATGACTTTTTCGGGAATCAAAAATATTTTAGTAGCGTCTGATTAAATGTACTTTACGATGTGATTACTGTTTAGGTATTGTTTATTTTCTTCAATAAAAAATTGCTTTGTGGTATCTTTATTAAAAGAATTAATAAGAAATACTTTGTGTACACCACTGATTATTATATAAATATCAACGTGTCTTGGTAGCGAAGCTTTTCTCACCAGGATCAACAACATACTGTGTATGTATACTGTATGAGGGAAGCTTCCTTTCAGAAACATATCGATATTAACATATTAACCCCTCGAGTCTTGATAATAAATGAAAATTTTTCTTAAATGTTGATGGTAAACTTTTAAATGTCAATAAAAAGCGTGTTGTTTCTCTTTCTAACACAGTTAAAATCATATACATTATTATAGTGCAAAATGAGATAACATGACTTTATATAGTCAATTAAAAATAAATAATCATAAAATATTTTTTTAAATAGCTGTCTCTTGAATTTATTTTCATATTTGTATTAATAATAAAATTACTTTTTTTTAAATTTTCTAATATAAATTTGTTATTCAATATTTTTTAATACCATTTTTGATTAATTGCTTACCTATTTTAATCGCTTTTTGTTTATGTTTATATTTGTCTATTCTTACAGTATTGTGTTCTATGTTAATCATTTGTCCATACTTGACATTATTATTCTTTAGTATTCTGTATGTCCTGATGAGGAAAACTTCGCTCTCGAAACATGTTGATTTGTATATATTAAAAAGTGGTGTTTAAAAAGTATTGTTTAATTCATTTATTAATATTTCATTAATATTTAGACATGTTTTTATCGTGTTTGAGGTAAAAACTAATGTTTCCATAAAATTGGAGTTACTAATTATTATAAATGACACAAATCTGAAAAACGTGTTGAAACATAGAATTTGTTTTACTTAGCTGAACAAAAAGAAGGAGAGTAATAGATTCCTAGACGTTTCGTTGAGATAATAATCTTCAATACACGAACTGAGGACACGATAATGGACGTACCTGTAGCAATAAGTAAACCATTTCCGAGCCAATTTCTTAGGAAATCGTAGTCTTGCATTTTCGTAAGCTCCGTATTACTCGTAAGCAATATCTAAAACAAACAAAAACAAACCAAATTGTTAGGTTCTGAAATGATAATGTGTTTGGTTCCTACCTCATATGCTATTAATCCAGTCCTTACCTTTCCAAACCAAAAACAACGTTTTGAAAAATGAAACACAGTAATCTGACGGTAATTGTTTGGAGTGCTCTCTTGTTCGAAGAAGAAACAACTAATTTCGAGGAGCATAGTTGGTCTCTACATCATTCGGTAAGTGTTTGGTTTTCTTTGACCTTTTAAACCTTAAAACTGTTTCTTATAACAATCAACCAAAACTGTAATTATTATTGTCGTTGTTATTTACAGTCCATAACAGTTTTATATGCGAAACTCTATATTTTCGTTGGCATAGTTGATGCTGAAAAGTTAAAATGGAAGTAAATAAAAATAAAATCTGAATATCTGCAACAGAATTAAAAAAGAACAGACCATGCATGATCATAAAAGGTGCAGGAGGGGAGTATAATGAAGATGATTTTCTTAACAACCCTTTTCTGCAAAATAAAGTATTGAGCTATGCCCCAAAAGATTCTATAAAAGTTTATAAAATTCTTAAAAATAGAAAAAGTTACCAACTAAGAAATGTGATAATAGAAACAACAGGTCCTATCTGAAAGATATTACTCCAAAAACAAAGAATCAATATAGGTTTTGTCCGAGCGCATATTGAAGATTGCAATCCATTGATGCAATGTTACCACTGTCTTGAATTCGGACATACATCCCTAAAATTTCTGAACTAAATGGATAAGCCGAGATGCATACATTGTGCAAAAAATCACAAATTTAGCGAATGCGAAAAAAACAGAGAATCCTTTAAATGCTACAACTGCGAAAAAAATATATTTGGGAGCATAAATAGCACCGAACATAGTGCAAATAGCGAAAAATGCAACTACCGAAAAAGATTGTCCATCATAACACAACAAAAAATCGATGGATGACTTTTTAACGGAGGATTCATACGCTAACGGATGTTCGGATAAGTTTACAAAAAAACCTAGATGTATTTGTACTAACATTAAATCTTCTTAAAACACTACCGGATCTCATTGTGTTAACAGAAGCGCATTTGAATATAAATAATTCTGCCGCACTGTGTGATATACCTAACTACACATACAACACGTCTACAACACCTTTTAACAAGAGCAGTGAAATCGCGTTGTTCATAGAGTACTTAATAAACACAACAATGTTACAATCACAGAAATTCCAATGCAACTAGTAAACTGTTTCAAAGTGCGTGTAAAAGTCAACCAAATTATTTACCATGTTATCGCCGTCTACCGCGCGCATGGATCTAATCTTAAAAGAATCATAATAGAAATGAAACAATTATTACTGAATTTAAAAGATACTTGTAATATTGTCATTGGCGACATCAATATTAATATTGGAGACGGTGTATACAGCAAAGCGAAAGAAGACTATGTAAATGTAATGACGTTGCTAAATTATATATCATATATAAATAATGGTACACGAAATGTCTTCGGACAATCCCTTCCTGTATTGATCATATATGGTGCAACTCAAATAACACTGAAAAAAATATATCAATATTATGGAAAACCAGTATTACTGATCACTACACTTGCATATTCGCCCATAACATAGTTAAAACAAATACCAACTCTAATCAAATTGCCAATAAACAATATAAAAAAAAGAAATTAATCTGGAAATTTTAGGAACAAAACTGAAAATGGAAAGTTGGGTGTCAATATTTGAATCAGAAAATCCTAACACATGTGCAGTAAATTTTGAACAAACTCGATAGTCATGAAAATTTATCTACAATAGTAAGTGCTTCTCAACCAAAAACTAAACATAGATTAATAAGGCCATGGATAACCCATGGATTAGTAAAATCAATCAGAAATAAAGAAAAATACTACCACCATCTAAAAAATTCCCGAATGTAGCTCTGCCGTTTAAACACACAACCTGACAATTCCAATGCCGGTCTTATTTTTCCGCGTGAGCGACGAGTGACGGGCGGAATTCTCGCCCTCCCGGAACCGGAACCAATCATAATCCGCGCGTTTTTACCGAGGAGCTAGAGTGCATTTAGTATTGAATTCCGTTACGTAACAATATTTAATGATTATTTTGCACATGTCGGTACCAATCTTCCTCAAAATATTATTTTAGACAATAATCAAACAAATCAACCAGAACAAAATCCATTTAAGGTTTTCAGACCTTTTCTTCAGTAACTGACAAAGATGTGGAAAATGCTATTATAAGTTTAAGGGGATCAGCAAGCCCTGCGTATGACAACATTACTGTGACAACATTAAAAGCCGTCCGTGAGCTACTCAGCAAACTAACGGCTCATATAATAAATATAAGTCTAAGGATGGGTATATTCCCAAACAACTATATAAAAACTATTGTCACCCCGATTTTTAAATCAGGTGACGAAGAAAATATTTCGAACTATCGTCCCATAGCCCTCACATCAAACATAGGTAAGATTTATGAAAAAAAATCGACTAAACAACTCAACAACTACATAAAAGAGAAGAAGATAATAAGAGTCCAAACCAATTCGGTTTTAGGGAAAATCTCAGTTCTCAGGATGCGATTGCTAAATTAACATCGACAATAATGCAAAATTTAGATAATAGAGAAAAGTGTCTTGGTATCTTCATAGACCTCCGCAAGGCTTTCGACAGCATATCACTTTCCAAACTCACCGAAAAACTAAATCAAATTGGGATAGACGGAATAGTGCTATCATGGTTCGAAAGCTATCTAAAAGAAATATTTCAATATGTCAAAATTAATAATGCATTAAGTGAACAAATACCGCATCTTTCGGTATACCACAAGGTACTGTCATCGGTCCAATCATTTTTATTATATATGTAAATAAAATGTTCAACCTCCCCATAGTTGGAGACAACATATCTTATGCAGACGACACTGTGGTGATGACAAAAGGAAAATCATGGAAGAAAACAATAAGAATAGCAAACACAAATCTTAATATACTCAAAACATGGTACGACCAAAATTGGTTGTCACGAAATACTGACAAAAAATACTTTATCCCATTCTCTTTAAAAGAAAAAAAAACATTGAAAACAACATTTGTATCAAAATCCATTCATCATAGTGTGCAAATAAAAATGAATGCAACGATGCCAAATGTTTACCCATCAACGGCAAAAATAGCATGAAGTGCCTGGGTGTTTTAGTAGACAGTCAACTAAAATGGAAGGAACAAGTACGAAATACGGTAACCAGAGTAAGAAAACTTATTTACATATTCATTACATTGAGAAACATCCTATTATCCAATATAATAAAAACAATATATTATTCTCTTGCGCAATCCATTTTACAATGCGGTATAATCGGTTGGGGGTGAACATTTAAAACTAACCTCTTACATGTTGAAAAGATACAGAGATTGATTTTGAAAGTCATCCTACAAAAACCATCGATATTTCTAACACAGCTGTTTAATTCTTTTGGAGTCCTTAGTTTAAAGAAAATCTTCAAAAAGAACACGTTGTTACAAATTTACAAAAACCATTTCAATTTATAAACTTCCACAAAAATAAGTAACCGACCAAGATCACGTGGCAACTTAGAAATCCCTAAATTTAAAACTAGTGCTTCTTAGCTCCATTATGCCTATCAAGGTATAAATTTTTTAAACCCCTCCCGTATAAAATCAAAACAGAAAAAAATTATAATTCTTTCAAATCACAAATCAAACAATTATTACATAACTCCAACAGCAATTACAAGTTTTAATTTCTACTTAAATTTTATAAAACTCTAAATTGTAAATATATAGTATGTCAATGAAAAAAAAGGGGGGCAACATATCCTCTAGAAATATTCGTTCAGGTCTTTCGAAATATGAATGTATTATGTTTATACCTTGTATGCGCCTTATTGTTGCAATTATCACATACTTTTAGCTTTCTATTATGTAGTAACTACCGTGTACAACAACACAAACATTATCTATTACATTCTTGATGTACTTGTATTTCTAATAATTTATTTTATCACTACTCTCCATAGATAGCGGTGCTCCCTAACTCAAACACGAGAAATCTTTCTCTATTGAGTTGGGCATTTTTTGTTAAATAAATTTATACTTTTTTTTTAATTAGCTATTAAGATATATCTGTACTATTAAATATTTTATATGTATTATATTAAATAAATGAAAATATTAAAAAAATATCTGCATTACGAGTAAAGAGATAACTTACTTCTATGGTTTCTGGGTCGCATAATCCTATGAACACATCACTCCCCATTATCATTTTAAACGTAGTTCTACCGCATTCTTCGTACATTTTAACTTCATTTTGATAGAATTCTGTAAAAAAATTTAAAAGGTGTCAACACATAATGACGAAAATATTTACGTGAATAAGAAACTCGGGTGCAGTTTTTTTTTATTTACTTTTTCACCAATAAAGACGTTAAAACTTAAATACCAGTAAGTTAAAATATTTGCCAAGGTTAAAATTTTTGAAAGCCGACCAAAACGCTCCAAATCTCTGGCCGGTCAGTTTTGAGAATAGATTGTGATATATCAAAACAAGGATGAGCTTTACCTTACATATTTTTATATTCTTTTCAAGGTAAACCATAACTAAATATTAGTAATAAAATTATATACATTCTTAGAAACTTTAAATCAAAGAATAATAATATTATGGTGCATAAACATTATCATAATATCCGTATTAATATTTCTTTTTCTCAATTAAGCTCTTTGATCGCTGTTCAATATACAAATATTTATTTTATTTTTAATTAAATAAATTAGAGTATTAATGAGCAAACCAATTATCAATACGGATATGTATTGTGATAATGATAATGCTCAATACTATTATTATTCTTTGAGTTAAAGTTGCTAAAAAGGAACATAATTTTATTATTTATTTTTAGTTATGGTTTACCATGAATAGAATATAAGATTATGAATGGTAATGATCATCCTTGTTTTGACATTTGAAATTCCAACCACGGAACTGATCAAAACCGACCGGCTATAGATTTGGAGCGTTTTGGCGGGCATTGAAAAATTGAAACTTTGAAAATTATTTTAACAACGAAAACTAACTTTAGAAAAAAAATACAAAATATTCTGGTATTTAAGGTTAAACGTCATTATTGAAAAAAAAATAGTTCTTTATTACATTAGAACAAGATTATTTTTATAATATGGGAATCTGAATTTAAATTAGACCAAAGAACGACACTATTAAGCATAGGTACTAACCTTCAGAATCATTTCCAAATTGATGGGCATTTCCTATGAAAGGCAAAGTCTTTGCTCCTGCAAACTTATTTATTAACCTCCAGAACCTTCTATTTTTCAGATAATTATTAATCAAATAAGTAGCCAAAGCTACTGAAAGAGTAACTAGAACATACACAAAAACTCCCATATTTAAAATACGACTTGTACTAACTTATCTTATTAAAACTTTTGTGAACCAAACGACACAAGCAAGTTACGCAGACTGCATAGTCATTTATACACTGTTGAACATGAATACAAATGTAATCATACGTGATTGCTTAAGTTTTAAGGTTCAAGTAAAATTCGATTACTTCTGACACACCAAATAGCATAGAGTTATCTTTATCGTATTATCTCCAAACAAAGTCTATTCTCGAATATTTGAGGAGTGTAATAATAATTTATTTTTTTAGTTGTAGGAAATTTTAGGCATAAAACATAATATTATTTAATCATTGTATAAAATAATTTTAACATAACCCAAAAAAATGACAGAAAATAAAACGATTTCAGTTGCATCTGGGACTCGAACCCAGGTTCTCTGCCTATCCGGGACAACCGCTTAACCAACTTAGCTAATGAGACCAGTTCAATTTATGCCATCTTCATCGATAACATATCTCAAATTTATTTTCTTTTTATTTTCTGTCATTTTTTCCGTTTTCATAATTTCATTTGGTTTAATGTTAATATTATTTTCTACAATGATTAAATATTAAAATGAGGTTTTTAAATTTCAATAAAAATAATTATAATTGAATAATATTATTTATTTATTATATTACATTCGCCCTATATGGATTTTAACTTATGTAGTTAGTTACAATAGACACACAGGTGAAAAACACATCACAGTAGTAAAAAAGTACATAGATAAAATAGATGGTCTTCATGAAACACAACAACTAAATATTTCATTTGTCTCACGAACAAATACAGGAATAACATAGTGCAAGTACAATTTCAACTAATTAGCTACAGACGCGAATATTCAAAACATAACTCACATTCACTGATACTTATACTATTGACACATATCTTAATAATTGTTAAGGATGTGTGCAATAATCGCCTGTTTGTATTTGTATTCCGAGCAGTTGAACATATTTGCTATGTCTGAAAATGTATTTATTACCTTCTGCGTGAAGTCTAGGTACAAGAGAATTTTTGTCTGACTCAGTCCTGAAATTATTGTTACAAATGAATAAAATTTTAGATCGAGTAGTTCTAGTCGGAATATTAAATTTAATTAATCTGAAAATATCAGGGCTGTCTATAAAATCATTTTGAAAATAAAAGTTAGGTCAGACACAAGTATTTTATCTAAGAATTTTAATAATTTTAGTTCTTTAAGTAAGTCCCTCCACACAGCATCCCCAAAGATGATATACGCCTTGAGGGAAATTTTTTCCTTCAGGGTTTCTTGTGTGGAGTTACCTTGAAAAAGGTAATTGTTATTTACAGTTTCAATAGGTAATCGGAGTTTATAGTTGACATACCATATCATAGAAATTTATATTGAACTTTTTCAATGGAGTCAGAGAGAATTTTATGGGGAAGAGACAATATAGAAGAATTATATTCCACTTCACAGCGAATTAAGGAAGAGTATAATAATTTTAATGTTTAGATATTTCTGAAGTCCCTGTCATTTTGAAGAATGAAACCGAGCATTTTCTAACCTTTATTATTTATTGAACTGATATCTGCAAGAAAATTAAATTTATAAACGAAAGCAATGACAGGATCGTTATTTTCGATGACAGACGAAAGAGAAATGTTGAATTTATATTGATTTTACATTTTATATCTTCATTATGACTCAAAAAATAACCTTTTCGAAACAGTAACCCTAACCTTACTTTAAAATATACTTAGATTGGTACAATCATTTTTGCTAACCGATTTTTTTTCCCTGAAGTATAAACTACTAAAAACATAAATCATCCAAGAAAATCACGCTACTCACTGCTTATTTATTATGTTTGTTTATAAATTTCTCAATACATAGATATTTCAAAATAAATCAATATTTAATAAAATGTTTCAAATTGTCTTTTTTTTTAATTCGTAGAACTTATTTATGTATTTTAGTTTTTATTTTTGTGACAGCTGTTTCGGCGTTCAAGGCCATTTCTAAACTGTGTTTAATCCACATTTCCACGACTTATGTGATTTTATTTACTCCCACCCAATCCTAATGTTGACGGTCTTTAAAATTATTTATGACCGCTAAAACAGTTTTACTTAGAAAATAATTAAGTTTGCTATTCTGTGAAGTACTTACATTTATAATGTGTTTAATTAATTTAAATGTTTTATATTATTCCGGTAGTGTGAACATACTGAGAAGTTCGGAATAAATAAACAATATTTAATGGTTGTGATTCTTTTAAAATACGGGAATAAATCTTTGGCTGATATGGACCGATCAGGTTAAATCATTCATCGTTATAAATATCAGTATAATTTGAGGAATTACTTTTGATAAGTTCGTACACTTGAATTTAACTTTATTTATCTTTCCCCATTTTCCCAGTCCCTCAAGTACTGACGTATATATTAAATATCTCTTAAATGCATTATTATTCCCACCTCTCTATTAAGATCGATCTACCACGCTATAACTCACTAAAATTTAATATATCTTTCCGGAATCTGTGGATTTGCTAAATAATTTGCTTGATTTCAGAGATTTAAGTCACTCAAAATAGAGCCCTATGAAATATATTTAGTTTGCCATGAGACACACACTTCAAGGACATCTACAGAAAGTCCCAAATACTTCTGTTTAACACCATTCTCACCTGAGAAATTACAAATACTATAGTGTATGTAATTCAACACTCGGCACATACTAATAACACCACACTCAATTACAATCACGACGTGCACCAACACAAGAATAATATACATAATAATACATAAGAAATCACAACAAACTACATTTACCAAAAATACACTCAATCAAATATGGACTAAAATCTTTAGAATATATAGCTTACACACAGTACAATAAATTACCTAACGACATTAAAAATGCAAGTCAATGTGAAAGGTCTCAAATTAAGGTGCGTACTCTATTATTTGATAGAATACCTTAAATATTAATGCTGTGATTCGTGTCTGTAATAAGTATAATTATGTAATAAACTAG
Source organism: Halesus radiatus (assembly GCA_022606495.2). Lineage (NCBI taxonomy): Eukaryota > Metazoa > Arthropoda > Insecta > Trichoptera > Limnephilidae > Halesus > Halesus radiatus. The sequence goes on from JAHDVE020009314.1 coordinate 104,942, forward strand.
TGACATGTCTTTATTATAAATGCTAATTATGTGTTGCAAATGTTGTTAATGTACTGCGAATGTTAATTACGTTTATTTATATACTAAGTATGTTTGTTTCTAAAAACTGTACTGCAGGTTCTGCATGTGATTTCACAATGAGTTTCTTAACTTTTTGGAATACAATGTCGTAATATCGTATGCTTTTAATTTAAAATATATAAATATATATATATAGTAATGTGTAAAAAGAGAGAAAAAAATGATTTTTTTGCAACATCCAAACATCTTTACAAAGTTTTTGTATTCTCGTAAGCTTGAATCGCAAAAAAAGTTAAATAAATTACTAACTCGGCTATGTTATAAAAAAATATGTTTTTCCTTTGAAAAATTACAATACAATGGAATTCTGAAAACTTTTCGGTTATTCCAATGGTATTCGTTATCTTATAACTACGATAATAATAATCAGAGAATTTTATTAATTTTATTGGCACCAACTCATAAAGACTCGGAACTTCGGAGTAAACAATATTAGTACGATCCTACAGATATTTGAAAAGATTATTTCTATGGATTACAGGCGATTATCGGAGATTCATGTGAGCGTTATAAATGTATACATTTCCAAGAGGATTATTTGAGATTTTAATGATTACTAGGAGCGATTAGTCAATGGGTGATTACTGGGGATTATCGAATAAATCAAATTGTTACCAGAAATATGGTCCAATTTCTTACATCATCAATGTTTTTATACATCTTTGTCTAAATATTTAACGTAAAGATAAGTAAGAACAGCAGCTTGTATTTAAAGATCTTTAATATATAATTAATAAAACCTAGTATATTTTTTAATGAAATGTTTATAACGTTCTTAAAACATTTTTTTTTAAAGAAAGCTCGTTCATTCTATGAAGCAATATACTCGTATTATGTATTAACTTCATGCACATACGCAGTTGGGCTTATATCTATTAAATATGTATAAAAATGAATGTCTGTCTGTCTGTCGAAAATTACTCGACTCTTCGCTGAAAATAGCACAGTTTATTTTTATTAGAGCCGGAAAGGTTGAAAGAGTAGTTTTAATGAAATTTAATATGTAAAACTGTTGCTACAACGTTTTAAAATTAGTGTAAAAAAACGTTAAACCCGCCATGTTGTATTGAGGTTAGCCCATAGATATAACACTCTGGTTAACCACAGATTACATACTCAAATGAAGAAGGTTTGTCTTTGCAGAATATTATCAAAATGGAAAACACAATTAGGTACCTACTTAAGAATTTTATTATTTGGATTGATTGGGATGAAATAATATTTTCAAGTGGACGTGTCTTTGTTTTTTTGTTTAGAGATAGTAATAGTCGTCACAAAGCATTACTTTCGTTGTCAAATCAATTATGGCACGCAAACGACAAGCAAGAATTCACAACTTCATAACTCAATTAAAAAAAATCCCTAACAAGGCCGGGTACACGTCAGCTAGTAAATAAGGTATCTTAGAAACAATATTGTGAAAAACATTAAAGTTCAATACCCATTATTTAATTAAATTGGTTAATAGTGGCGTTGCGCAGTTAGGCATAAACATCAAAGTAATAATATTCTCAAGACTGAGAGTAGTATTTCATCAACAAAGCTTTCTCGAAAATTCACTTAAATAATTCACAGTTAGAAATACCTAATGCTTTAACAACGGATTAATCAACACTATTTAGGGACCAAATGCTATACGAATATTGGTAATTAATTTCAAATTAAATATTAATTACTTAGGTTATTAGATTGATTAGAGTACTTATTAATTTCGATACGGTAATTACATTTCGTTGTAATGTTTCTGACAAAGAAACCGTAAAGGAGAACAAATACTTTATACGATATAGACAGCCTTCGTGGCGTCTTGGCATATGCAATCAAAGTTTAATTAAAGTTTACTGGTTCAATTCTAACGCTGCGAAAATACATACAAATACATTTGTTTGGATGGATTCTATCGAAATGGTTCAAAAGAAGTGTGTAAAAATCATTTATTTTGTTGTACCTTCAATTTGGGAGATGGGTGCAGGTACCGCCGCCCCGTAAGTATTTATTGGATAACCAAAACCTCTGCCATGGGTCACACTATGTTTAGTGACTTATCAGGGGTTCACGGGGTGAGGTTTGTCACCATCTTGGTTGCGTATGCGTCTGCCCATCGCCTTGCACCGCAGTGGAAGGGATTCTTTAATACGTCCGTCGCTACCGGACACACCGTTCTCAAGATTCCAATTCACAAAGCCTACCGTTTTTATTCCCAGAACTTCCTCTTGTTCTTTTCCTTGAAAATACCCTCCACACACAGCATCCCCAAATATGACATATGCCCTGATGTAAACTGTTTTCTTCAAGGCCTTCAAGGGGAGTTAACGTATTATTTTTTTTAAATATAATTATCATGTATCCAGTTCGTTCATAAATGTGAATCGCTAGTGAAACTGGTAACCTTAAATGCGGCCATCGTTATAAACCATTTGTAACATCTTTTTGTTGATGTTACAAAAGAATATATACGAGTACATACCTATGTACTAAAACTTGGACTCCACGACATTGAGACTCTCTTTGGGCTGCATCCCTGAGTTTCGTCGTTGGCTCATAAAGCTGAGTGATACGTAAATTACTCAACAATGTTATTTTTTTATTACAATTTTAAAAGCATTTTTTTCTCATCAACCACATATGTATTTTCTAAAATATTTGTTTTTCTCACCTCTTCATGAGTACTTAACTATTATACTATACTCAAATTATCTGGTATACGTAAACGATTATTACATACTTTTTTTTCTTGTCTCTTTGAACCTAACTATTATTCTATATTAATCATTATACTATACTCAAATTACCTGATATACACAATTGTTTTTTCTGTACTATTCTTCACATCTCTTTATACTTAAATTTTATAAGATATTCTAGATGTATTATATTACCAAATGTAATGTTTCAAAGACCCAATCACGTCTGATTACGTCTAAAAAAGATCGAAATGACAATCTAGTCTCCTTTAATGGAAGTAATCTTCCCAACAAGCCCTCCGTTGATAGTTTGGTGTAACCTTAAGTGACCAGCTCAGGTATGGAGGCTCCATCGAAGCCAGAGTAAATTTAGCATCTCAGAAGCTGGGCGTATTGCATAGAGCCCGCAGATAGTTTAATAGTACACAAGTGCTGACCCTGTACAAATCGCAAGTGCGCCCCGCTGTAGAATTTGGCATCCACTTTTGCTCGGGAGTCCCAAAATATCGGAAAAAAATCCTTGACTCTGTGCAAAAACGGGCGGTCAGTTTGATAGATTCGCCAATCTTAACGAATGGACTGCAGTCTTTGGAGCACAGACGTCAGGTGGGAATGCTGTTATTGTTTTACTGGTATTTTAATAGAAGATGCTCTGAGGAACTAGTGTCACTAATCCCTTCAGCACCGGTGTATAGTCGGGAAATACGCCAAACGCGTCCCCAACATTTGCACACAGTCGACATTTGTCACATGGGTTGCTTTTACAACTTGTTCCTGTGTTCAACAGCTCGGCTGTACTACTCTATAAACCTTCCCGGTATTAATAAAAACAAACTGTGGTAATTTATGGGAAAGTCGTGGACAGACTGACAAACAATCATTTTTATATATAGACAAGAGATAGAGACAGGGGGACAATGTACTGCTCTCTTGTGCATGAAAGACTGAAAACTTAATTTTTTTTTTTTTTAATTTACTGGTTTACAATTATAAACATTTTCAATATGTAGTACCTTACAAATTGCAGAAGTAGTTTAGCAGGATTCTAATGTCATTTAAAAATAACCAAAATAATCGAAACCTCATCAAAATTAGGTGTCTTCAAATTAACTTTTAATAATGAACTATTACGACAAGATGACGACATGTTGACAGATGGAATTTAGTGGTGAAAATATGGGGCAAAATAAAGGATATGAACGAAAAGGAAAAACAATCACAATAACCATAAGAAAACTAATCACAACCTGCTTCCATGATAGTATTTTTCTTTCCGGTCAACAACAAGAGCACTGGAACTAATTAAATGTCATCTTTCACGATTGTTACCATATTTTAAAACCATTTTAAAATAAGCAGTGATGGTTGGAGAAAATTAGGAACTGAAAAATAGCATATTCTTAAGAACTAACCATGTTCTTCAAACTTCAAACTTCAACTTCAAAACCCAACAACAGGTAAATCATTTTAAAGAGCGGGCGTTTGGGTGCAATTGTGAACACCGATAGTGGTTAACTGATTTGAATTGGTTTGGAACAACCGCCCACAGTACACCAGTGCACAATCAAATAACTCTTGTAAATGATTTGCCTATACATTTATAGTGTTTCTCTAGTCGTCAACCAAATATTAAATCACCTTAACTAATGATACGTTATCCTCAATGGCGTGCATTGCTCCTTGAACAAGGGCGGGTTGTAGCTTTGCAGGTGTTGATAATCACCATTCATCTTGAAACCCCAAACTATTTACCATTAAATTATTCACAAACGGGCTACCATGTTGACACTTGGGTTCTCATCCGATCGCTGAAGTTAAGCAATATCGGGCAAGGTCAGTATTTGGATGGATGATACCTTGGGATTAACCTTGCTCAGCATCCATAAAGGTGACATAAGCGCCTAGGGGTATAATTAATTATCCGTTATAAAAAAAAAAACTGTAGTGTTGTTATTTTTACTAAAATCAAAACAATATATTTAAATCAATCTTTTCATAACAAACCTGGACTCATAATACATTTGATGGATAGTTATGTTATATTATTATGATAAAAATAATTTATAATTGCTTTAAGTTATGTATAACATACGTTTATTTTTCTTTATATCGATCATAATTTATTTTTCTCTTATTTTATTAAATTTTACAAAATATAAAAACAAAAAAGTCGCTATCAACAGCTATTTAGTAGTTTGACTAACGGGTGCTTGTTATTCTAAACCTTACGCTTAATTAAATTACCGATTGAGGTCTATGTTATACAATTAAATAAAAACGTATGTAAATAACTAAAATCATTAAAATATTAATTTTTCATAATAATCCTACTCAAAAATATTTTTATTTTAATTAAAAAAAAAATTTATAAATAACATCAATAAGTCGTACATCAATTCAAATATTATTGTTAATTTTGTTCCAAAGGATCAATCCGCTAATTGAAACGATTGGCTTTAATATTATTAATATTTCCACAGATGTTAGTCACCATTAGCAAATAATGGACAATTTATGAAATAAAAGTATAAAAGCAGAAATGCAATCATGAATACCAGCTAAATTCAATATGAATCTATTGTGCAAAAATTACTTGCTGTAATCTCTAGGTAATCCGATTTTTTTTTACGAAAACAGTCGAAGAGTGTGTAATATTAGTGGATATAGGGTTCATATTTTGCGCTGCTTGCGCGATCTATCCCGTGAGATAAAGCTTCAAAATTACTATATTGAGGAATATAGTTTTTTTAATATGAAGAAACCGGGTCAGGTTGCAACTGAAGAGAGCAAAATAATACATAAAATACAAATATTTTATTATTATGATAAGATTATTAGCCAAAAAAATTGTTTCGTTTTTTTTGTTAAAATTTAAGTTTATTTTTAACCTTTATTTTAGTAGGGATGGCAAATCATTTCAGCCTCTATGGACTGTACGCCACTGGTTATCCTAATACAATGATTATGAACATGTTTGATGGCGTATTAATGATTTATGATCGAGAGATGCAGACAAGCAAATTAATTTTGTATGTGATTAGGAGGAGCGTGTCTATTTAGATGAAAACTGAAATTGGGTATGTATCTCTTAATAATAATTATTATAAATGGATTATTTCTATAGCACCGTTTTCGTGAGAAAATCACCTCAAGAACGTTTTACAACATCATTTATCTAACCTATGCCTTATCAATTAGACTTATATCTAATAATTTACATCTCAGATTTATTACTAATGACTTACAGCTAAGATTTATAACTAGAAACTACCTAATTCAGACTTATAATTAGTGACTTATATCTGTGACTTATGTAGCTAGTAACTTACAACTAAGACCTGTAACTAATAATAATAACAGTTGGATGATTTGTATAGCGCCGTTTTTGTGAAAAATCACCTCAAGGGCGCTGTACAAATATTTCTTAACTAATTATGTACAAACATATACAGAAAAACATACTTACCTGGCAGGTCGCTTCAGATTATTATAAAAATATTTATAGAGATGATAGTTTTACATGGTTATTTGTTTCTCCTTTTCTATTGATGTTACATTTATTAGATGATTGATGGCACAGGAAGAGGTGGTATTTATTGAATTATTGGTATTAATTTTAGGACTGGAAAGTATTCATAAAATTAATTTTAGGACTCGAAAATATCTATAAAATTACCTTAAAAAGCGTAAGAAGCTTTTAATAAATATTAACGTTTTTTTAAATTTATTTTTCACTTTGGTTATTTATAGTGTTGCGGGCTGTGGACGCATGGATGCGTGAATTTTTAATTTAATTTATTATTTTATTTTATTTTTTTATTTATTTATTTAATGACTTTGGGTAAGTACTAACCGGCTAGCCTAGCTAAGCAATTTACAGTGACTTAAAACTAGGTACAAACAGTTTTATGAAGAGGTGGGTCTTTTGAATAATATTGTTGAATGGTTTACATCTATGGGTTAGGAATGGAGACTTACAACTTACATATTTACATTTTAAAATAAATTATGTAATGATTGATAATTTGCACGACGATGGAATGTTATTATGTGTGATACAAAATGTTATTATTCATTAAAATCATAAAACCTGATATTGAACAAGAGTGGGACAAGTTTGTTTATGATATATTTCAGGTGTATTTGTATGCCTCTAATCAGTTTGAGGATAATATTCATATATATATTATGGTAAGTGGAATGGCTGCGCGGCCTGTTTCACACAAAACTAAATTATGGATTTGCTAAATACCCACCTAAAGCTAATGAATTTTTATTTTTTCAAAAAGTATGGTAAATATCTTGTACCAGTAATAAAATTATTATATTTTTAAAGTAGATGGGGTAAAACATTTTTTCACATAAGTAAATAATTGTTAAAGGTGCCTCTAAAATCTCGAAAAATCAATTCCTTCAATGGCCTATATTTCATAAAGTAAAACAAAAATAAATAAATTACTTCTATTCCGAAATACGAAATAAATAAAAAAAATCATATTAAAATAAGCATTATAGTGGACATGAAATTAAATTAAAAACGACCAATTTGTGTTGGAACATAAAGTTGCCTTACATAATTTAAAATATCGACTCGAAAAAAGTTTTTTTTTTTTTTAATGCTTTGTTTTTATATTTTTGTATACGTAATCATGTTTACATAGCAAATACGATAATTAAAAAAAGTTTTTTTTTTTTAATGCTTTGTTTTTATATTTTTGTATACGTAATCATGTTTACATAGCAAATACGATAATTTATAAAAAAAATACAATAAACCTGCAAATGTTGCCGTACATAATTTAAAATATCGACTCGAAAAAAGTTTTTTTTTTAATGCTTTGTTTGTATGTTTGTTTGTATGTACGTAATCATATTGACATAGCAAATACAATAATTTACAAAAAAATACGACAAACCTGAAAATAATTTTCTAAGTTGCCCCTAAAATTACGATTTTTTTTTCATGGCCTATACTTCATAATTTAAAACAAAAATAAATAAAATGCTTCTAACGCATACTAGATATTTACTAAACCTTTAATTAAAAAATATATAATTCAGTTTGGGTGGTTATTTTGGCCTCATATCCAAACTTAAATTATGTATGAAACAGACAGCGCAGCCGTTGTTCTTAATGATGATGGAGATGCGTTTAAACAATATATATATTTTTTTATAATTTATGAGCGCAAAAGAATAAGGAAGCTTTTACCTATATTAGTATTACACATATGTTTTTATTGTTAGTTTTATAAAATTTGTCTTGTAATTAATGTGTTCAATAATTTCAACAGAAAAGTATTTTTTTTTTTGCACTGCTTCTCGCTAACCGGAGCCAGTGAGACTTTAGTAACCCTAATTGGAGATGTTGCAAAGCTGAAGGGTATAGGAAGGGAAGGGAGATGCGGAAGAGGAGGAAGAAGGTGGGAAAGCAACAGGCTATTTAGACTTGGTCACCAAACACGGCTTTAGTCATTTAAAACAACGTTTGGGTATTGAATGGTGTCCAGGATGATAATGAGAATATCTCTGATATAATAACATATATTTTTATTAAATCTATTTTAATAACTTATTGAAGTTTATAAAATTCATTTTAATATTCAATTACTGAAGGAGATAATATTAATAATATTCTAAATGAAACACGAAACCGAAAAAAAAACACGGAAAACAAAAAGGTATTCGTCGCATCTGGTAATCAATAATGTAAGAATATTCATTTTATTTTAATAAATTGTTGAAGCTTACAAAACTCATTGTAATATTTTATCACTGAAGATAATATAATATATAACTGAAATACGAAATAAAATAAATGAGAAAGTAGTGCGCTCCACTGTAAAATTTGGCTGCAACCTCCAGTCGGGAGCCCCAAAATATTTGAAAAAAAAACCCTTGACTCTATGCAGAAATGGGCGATCCGTTTGGATTCGCTTATCTTAACAAATGGATTGCAATCTTTGGAGCACAGATATCAGGTGGGAATGCTGTCCTTGTTCTAGTGTTATTTCAATGGAAGATGCTCTGAGGAACTAGCGTTATTAGTCATCATTGTCGCAAAATATGCCAAACGCGCGCCCAACATTTGTATACGATTGACATTTGTCAAATGAAAACGGGTTGCTTCTACGACTCGTTTTTGTATTCAACAGATCGGCTGAGGAATGATCTCCCAACCTCTGTATTTCCTCCCTACTACAACATGGGTCGCTTTAAAACCCAGGTTCAGTCCTTCCTATCCTCTAAAAGACCCTCCAAATAACATCCAAATACAAATTTGAGAAAAAAATACAGATAAAGAATTATCGTATTTCATTTAGGACACTAATAGTGTTATCTTATTTGGTGATTATTTTTTTTTTAATTAATTTATGTTGACAAGTCTACTTTTGGTTTCAAAATATAAGATATTGCTTATATCTCCACCAAGGAAACCAATGACAGCTTATTAACCCTTATCAAGTATCAGACTTGAGATTATAAAATAATGAGTAAGAACTGTTTTTTTAGTAAACTTCAATATTATTTTCACGAAGTTAGTTAAGTGCATGAATAAAGCATTATTTTCAAGGTAAAACTATCGCACTAAATTGGAAATATTTTTTCTTTATTATCTAACGGAATGAATGAGTTTTCTAAAACTGAAAACGACTTAAAAAATCGCATTAAATTTAGGAAAAGCTTCCTCATCCACTTTCGAGTAAATTTGTAAGTAGTGACCTCTGGAGGAAGCGGCGACTTGAAACCCTCGCGAATTTAAGATTTCAACCGAGGAGCTCATTTAAGTCAGATTAAACTTGAGTTCTCATAAATCTAGCCGGGCTATAAAATCTCGGGATCGCCGCAAAATGTTTTAAACGGAAATGAAAAAACATAATCTTTTAACGCATCTCTTTTGATTATCATTTGCATAACTCATCAAGTATTTTTTGTAACAATTTGCAAAGTTTGGTTATGGCACTATTAATTTTGCAGCGGCTTTTCTTCGGAATTTACATTCATGTTCAACTTGTCATAACTTCCTGTGATAAACAACGAACTAACTTTATGGGACTCTTATTTTCTTGTTCAAATTAATTCTCGTTAAATTATATAAAATGGTTTTCTTCGGAAACAGGAATTATAACTGTGTCAAAAGAGTTGGGAAGACATTTTCAACTGTATTTCATGGATATTGAGATGAGTTGTGGCAGTTGGTATAAGAATGCAGAGAAATATATACCAACTCTCAACCCAGGTGGGGGGGGGGGATATCGGTAGCTCGTTCCACATACGAGTCGATTTACACAAAAAGGAATCGGCGAAATGACCCGTTCTCATGAAGCCGACATCAACCATAAACGAATGTTCAAGAAATATCTGTAGAACAGACTCAGCATACCTACATTGCGTCTGTGCATCAGAGATGGCAGTCAATCTGTTCAATCAACGATTGTCAATCAAACGAACCGCCCTCCTTTGCACAAAATCGAACAGGTTTATCTAGTATTTGGGAACTCCAGCCGAGAGGTAACTTCCAAATTTAATTGTTGGATGTATTTGCATAATGGATGGATTTACATAAGTGACGGCTATCTGTTTTTAAAAAAAGTTTTTAAAATATTCTCTCTGCCATATTGTATGTGATTTGTGCGCGGACGGCATTATTCTCTCTTTTGGCAGTATTAAAGTATTTTTTTTAGTAGCCATAATCATCCCCATTGACATATTTCAACTTCTTGCCATCCCATCTCAATTTGAGGCCGTTCGATAAAATAATAATGTCCAGAGCAAGAGGAAAAGGTGCTCTGGAAAAAAATGATGCCATAAATATTCGATTTTAAAAATCCAACACGAGATAGAAAAATAGAAACAATGCAAAAATAAATAATCTTCATAATTAAAAACAATCTGACAGAAACGCAGAAAAGTAAATATTTTACTAAGTACCTGATCAAAAAAATATTAAATTAACAGTTAAATGAAAACAAAAAAAAATGTCATCGTAAAACAGGTCGAAATAAAAACATTAAAACCAAAATATTTCGAAATAGTAACACCAGATAAAAAGTGATGAAGAGCAGTCGCAGAAATAGTAAAAGGACTTGCCACAACGGCCGGCCTGGAGATGACATAATTGATGTGAAAAGAGTACCAGACAGGTGATCCGGAACACCTCCCAAACTACTGGCGTATTTTTTTTACCTTATCGTAAAAAATACTTTAATTTCTCTTCAATTAAAGAAATTTCCCAAGAAACAATTTACATTTGCGTAGAAATTAATAAGTCTGTACTTTGTATAAAACACGGTAAAGTTTTTGAGAATTTATTTTTTAAAGTAAGGTTTAATCTTTTTACTCAAATAAGGAATTGGAAAAACTTAATTTTATTGGAATATAACATATTAGTTGGGTGTCCCCAGCCTTGCTCATGATTATGAATGGTTTGGACTAAAGTTTTGTGATTGTAAATTTTTTAGTAAGATGTGTTTATATATTAAGGTGCAAAAAATATTATGAAAAAAAAAAATTATTACGTCCATTTTTTAGACGCTATGCAGTAATGGGTTTGTCAAATTTCTACCTAATCTTGTACGGCGATTTAGAAAAAAAGTATTTTAGGGCATTTGTCTAAGACCTAGATACGACCTTTCACTGGGACCCCTACAGGAATAATTAATCAAAAGAGATTTTTATTTTTATTTATTACTAGCTGATGTGTACCAGGCCTTGTTCGGGTACAATAATTGATTCGACAGCAAAAGTAACTAACTCCAAATAAAGAAACATTCATTTCGATATTTTATTTCATTTCAAACGTTGATTTTTTTTCAAAATATATCTAAATCATAAAGTTCTTAAGTAGGTACCTACTCGCGTTTTACATTTTGAAAATATTCTACCTAAAAAAAGTTCTTCCTTTTAATATGCAATCTGTGGCTAACCAGAGTGTCGTATCTGTGAGCTAACTTAAATAAAACATGGCGGCTTCAATGTTTTTCATACTAATTTTAAAACGTTATAGCAACCGTTATACATATTGGATTTCATTCAAACTAATCTCTAAACCTTCCCGGCACTGATAAGACGAACTGTCATATTTTCAACGAAACTGATTAAGTAATTTTCGATAAAATCGAGGACAAACAAACAAACAAACAAACAAACAAACAAACAAACAAAGAAACAAACAAACAAACAAACAAACAAACAAACAAACAAACAAACAAACAAACAAACAAACAAACAAACAAACAAACAAACAAACAAACAAACAAACAAACAAAAAACAAACAAACAAACAAACAAACAAACAAACAAACAAACAAACAAACAAACACACAAACAAACAAACAAACAAACAAACAAACAAACAAACAAACAAACAAACAAACAAACAAACAAACAAACAAACAAACAAACAAACAGACAAACAAACAAACAAACAAACAAACAAACAAACAAACAAACAAACAAACAAACAAACAAACAAACAAACAAACAAACAAACAAACTTCCATTGATTTTTATATATATTCGTATATAGATCAAAGGTATAAATGTACCGTAAATAATAATTACATATCACAGTTAACTACAAGCATAAGAATACAGGACAAATAATTTTAAAATGTAATTATAAAATGTGGCATTATGTCGATGACATCAGAGAGTATATAAAGAATAAAAGTTCATGAAGGATATAAAAGTAAAAGATATGCGTACATATAAAATATATAGTAAACTTAAGTTAAATTAATATTGTTTGAAAATATATAATAGTATAGCCTGCTTGTACTTACCTTCCGTGCAGATAAATAGATCCGCTACATCTTCGTATCTATTACTCACATCATGTAATCTAGGTACAAGCGAGTGTTTGTAATACTCAGTCCCAGTCTTGTTACATTTAAACAGGATTTTGGAACGACTTGCTCTGGTAGGTATATGAAATTTAATGGGGTTAATTAAATCCGGGCTGTCTATGCTACAATTAAAAATTTTCAATATAAATATCAAGTCGGAAATAATTCTTCGATTTTATCAAGAAATTATAGTTAATGCTTCCAATGGGAATAGCGAGTATATCTTCAATGAGAATACCGAGCCCTCGGTGGGGTAGGATCACAAGCTGTCGCTACCCCTAAACCGCTCTCTGGCGACTTCATTACGTTTACTGCAGTAACGGAAGAAGATGTCAGGCGAGCTGTAATATCTTGTCCAAACAAGCAATGCGCTCAAGATCCCATACCGACTTGGCTATTAAAAAAATGTCTTCCGGATATAGCCTCTGTAATTACTGCAATTATCTAGAAGTCACTAGTAAATTCACTTGTACCGGGCACACTGAAAAAATCTATTTTTACTCCGATTCTAAAGAAACAAAATCTTGATACTGACAATACGGATAATTACAGGCCTATATCCAACATACTATCAAAATTCCCTGAAAAAATCATTGCCAAACAATTGGCAGCGTACTTGAACTCCGCTGGTCTGTTTGCCAAAAATCAATATGCTTATCGACAGTTTCATTCAACGGAAACTGTTCTATTGCGTATAATTTCAGACTTGATAATCGGGATGGAAGCAGGTAAGGCTGCTCTTTGACGGTCCGGTGAGGAATGAACATTTCACTCGCTACTGGAGACACTGCGCAGAAGAGTCCCACAATGGACTGCGTTGCAAACCGTTACCTTACTTTAGCAAACTTGACTTTTCTGTGCATTGTCTGCAGTAACGAGTGAAATGTTCATTCCTCACCAGACCGTCAGAGAGCAGTCTAAGTTGGCTTTAGTATCTGTTCTTGGCATGAGTGCAGCTTTTGGCACGGTAGATCATAGTATTCTATTAAATGTGCTTGATACCGAATTTGGCATTCGAGGTGATGTACTCCAATGGATCACATCTTACCTGTCTGGACGAGTAGCCTCAGTAACTTTCAATAAATGCACATCACCTGAAAAACCCATTGAATTCGGAGTTCCACAGGGGTCTGTCCTAGATCCCATTTTCTTCATTCTCTATACTAATCGTCTTGAACACCTCATTCACTCAGCTGGCTTTGAATCACAAGGCTATGCAGACGATCTTCTGAGCTTTAAATTTTGTTCTCCGGATGAAAAAGACGTCCTAAAAAATGAGGTAGTTAGCTTCATTAATACGGTTTCAAGTTGGATGTCTGTCAATAATCTCAAACTTAATCCGGCAAAGACAGAATTTATTTGGATAGCTTCCCCTAGAAGGCAAGGCCTCCTTGATTTCAGTCGAATGCGTATTCAGGATACAGATATAATCCCTTCTACAGAAATAAAATTTCAAGGTTTCACTATAGACAATAGTTTTTCTCTTGAATCGCAAATTTCAAAGGCTGTAAGTTCTGGCTTTTTTCATCTTAGGCAGATAAAATCAATCAGGATTGATTCTTCTCTCTGATGGAGCAAAATCACTCATAAATTCCTTAGTTGTCTCACGTACGTATGGACTATTGTAATAGTGCATATGCTGGTCTCCCTCAAAAACCATTCAATAGAATCCAGTCCGTCTTCAATGCTGCGGCATAATGATATTCGGTGTATCTAAATATTGTCATATAAGCCCACTTCTAAAGGATCACTTTCATTGGCTTCGATGCCCTGAAAGAATAGAGTTCAAGATCTGCTTACTGACCTTTAAAGCAGTGCAGGGAATGGCGCCAGCCTATATATCTGAACTACGCATCCGACAGGACTTAAGTGATAGACAGCTTACTCTGAGGTCAGCAGATCTAGATGCTACTAATCGTCTAATTGAACTTTCAAGGTCAAATCGAGCTGTCTACTATGATCGCTCCTTTCGTTTAAATGGCCTTCTCATTTGGAATAAACTTACCCCAGCTCTTTCTATTGTCCAGAAATAGACTGAATTTAAACGAAAGCAAAATTATTTTAAAAATCCTGCTGTCTATATATACTGTATAATATTTTGTAATTTTATTTGATGAATATTCACCTAAGGAGTACTATGGGAGTATTATTAACAACAAGCAATAATGTATGTAGTATGTTAACAATGTATAAATATAATGTAAAAGGAGCATTGTGACTGCGCTATATAAATGCTTTGTTATTATTATAATTATATTAATAATGTGCCTTAGGAATTTATGCTGAATTTTTTCGATTAAATCAGAATGTATTTTAAAACACGGGCGCCAGATCGAGGAGTTATATTCAACTTGGATTCGAACTAAAGATGTATACAAAGTTTTCAACGTTGATATATTCCTAAATCCCCTGGAATTTCGAAGAATGAAGCCGAGTGTGTATCTTCATATAAATTCAATTGAATTTCAATAAGCCGTCGGTCCGGCTTGCAGCTTTGATAACTAAAATTAGTGGTTTTCGTAAACAAATATATATTTGAAATCATTATTTCTTTGGTAGGTACTTGAAATCATAACTTTAATTGTTCAATGTTCATGCAAATTACCAGTTCACCGAAGCTTTCAAAGGATAAAACCAAACGGCCTTATTCAGTACGTATATTCTACAATGGTATCCACTTACCTTATGTATTCACCTAACTGCTCTTCCCGGAAGGAAATACTCGGGCACAGAGCAGTTTTCCGGGAATGTTCAGGAGTTCTAATGTTTTACAATGTTGCAAAAAGCAATAAATTATTACAGAATTCTGTATTTTCTAAAGAGAGAAGCTTAGCTTTCGAAACATGTTGATGTGTATATATTAATAAAGTAGTGATTACAAAGCAATTTTTAATTCATTTAATAATCTGGGTGATGTTGTGAGTCTAAACGTCTGTCTAGAGTCAATGGTATCCCTACTAATTTGGGGGATGTTGTGAGTCTTAACGGCTGTCCAGAGTTAATGGTATCCCTACTAATTTGGGAGATATTATGAGGCTAAAAGGCTGTCCAGAGTCAATGGTATTCCTACTAATTTGAGGGATTTTGTGAGTCTAAAAGGTTGTCCAGAGTCGATGGTATCCCTACTAATTTGAAGGGTTTTGTGAGTCTAAAATGTTGTCCAGAGTCGATGGTATCCCTACTAATTTGTGGGATGTTGTGAGGCTAAAAGCATATTAATACTGACCTTGTATATTCATCGCGTAGTTTGTGAAATTTCACCTCAAGTGCGCTTTCGCTAACAACTAAGATTAACAATACGATTTGTGATTTCGTAGAAATATTCAGGGGTCAGGTTCAGCTTACGTAGTTCATAAAATATAATGAAATTCTTTTCATATTCCTGGCAAGACAGTACGTACCATTGTATTGTGACAATTCTACTTCACCGTCGCAATAGGTATTATTCTATTATATGCGATGGATTCAACATTTGGGGAACAAATACTCCGATGGTGTTAACATCAATATAACAATATAATCATATAAATAATTAAATATAAGAAAATTCATATTAATTATTTTCACTTTAAACAGGCGTTTTTTAATAACTTCTTGAATCTTATAAACCTCATTGTAATAGATTTTTAATAATTGAATATGATATTAAAAACTCCCAAATCGAATTACCCCAATACATATACCATAAAGTCATGGGCTCGAATCCCATCTGCTATCGTTTTTTATTATTCTGTGTCTTTTCGGTTTCGTGTTTCGATTTGGGAGTTGTTAATATTATAAAGGAATTAAAAAATAGTTTGTAATCACCACCTTATTAATATATACATATTAATATGTTTCGAAAGCGAAGCTTTCCTCATCAGGAATATACAGAATACTAAAATAATAATGTGAAGTATAGACAAATGATAAACATAGAACACGATAATGTAAGAATAGACAAATTTTAAAGATAAACAAAAATTGATTAAAGTGGTTTAGTAATTAATCAAAAATGTTAATTATTATAAAACATTGAATTAAAAATTAAAAATTATTTTTAATATAAACATAAAAATAAATTTTATATATATAAAATAAACAGCTATTAAAAAAAGATTATTAATTATATTTAATTGACTATTAACACTTTTTATAATTTTTAAAATATCGAATTTGTCTAATTGTATGTGAACCGGTTGTATGTAAAAAAAATATACCTTTATTTAGGTATATAGAAAGATTGATTTCTCTCAAAAATATGGTTGGCAAATTCAGAATATTTTTTATTATTTAAATAATAGGTGTTGCTTAACTCTAATATTAAAATTTATTGAAGTATTTCCTATGTAAAAAAGGTGCAATCCTTAAAATTATATATTAAGCAAATCTATTTCAAATAAAAGTAAAGTGTAAATCAACCAGACCGAAAGACCGAACTTTGAAATACATTTATTTATTAAAGAAGCGGCGGGGTGAAAACAACTTGAAATGCCTATTGTTAAATTTATTTCCTTGCTTGGCATTTTAGAATTAACTCTTCGCCAACAAAAGTAGACGGCATAATTCTATTCATTCAAGAATTGAAAATTATTGAATTGAAAATGCCATTATATTTCCGTGACTTATCTGAGGTAGGTTTTGATTAAACTTAATAATAATAATTTTTATCAAGAGTTTGTGTAATTAATTCATTATTAACTACTATTTTATATGTACCCGGCCTTGCTCGGGATTATTTATTTATTTTGCAATAAAGTTACGAAGTTGTGAATTTTTGCTTGTCGTTTGGGTGCTAAAATAAGGAAATCATGTGAAAAACATTACGGTTTTAAAACACATATTGAAATGGATCAGCAAACGCTGATTCTGAATATATAACTTTTAATATATATATAATTTTAAGTAGAATTTATAAATATCAGTATTTTTAAGTGAATTAAAGCTCTCATCAAAACACCTTTTTTATATTGGTACCACTGAATTTGGAATATTTGACGCCAAGTGCGCATTCTGTTTTTTTATTACTGCGGAAATTTTTATTTGTCGATTTTGTTTTGTATGTTAAATATGTATGTTTTTAGTTTTGTGGAAATTAAATCTCAATTTTTGTTACTTTAAGCTCTATAATTGTTGTTCAATATAAAAAAATGTTATTAATTAGTATACATGAGCAAATCAATTATCAAACGGATATTATGATAATTTTAATGGTCAATACTATTATTATTAATTGAGTTAAAGTTTCTAAAAAGGTAATTAATTTTATGAATTATGTTTAGTTATGGTTTGCTATGAATAGAAAATAAAATTATGCATGGTAAAGCTCATCATTGTTTTGACATTTGACATTCTAACCTCAAAACTTATCAAAACCTACCGGCTATAAATTTGGAGCGAAAAATTGATTTTTTTTACTATGAAAACTAATTTAAAAAAAAAAAAGTATATAATTCTATTTTAAAACGTTAAAGCAACAGTTTTATGTGTTGGATTTCATTCAAACTACTCTTAACTTTTTCGGCAGTAATAAGAACAAACTGTGCTATTTTCAGCGAAACCGGTTAAGTTATTTTCTAAAAAATCGAGGACGAACAGACAGATAGACAAACATTCGTTTTTATGCATATAGATTTTATTTTTATTATTTTTTAATTTTTTTTAATTGTACAATATTAATTACATACAATGGGAACTTGTACCCGCTAAGCCAATTCAAGTAGCTTGTAAGCAGGGGTTCAGTTCAACAATATTATATAACGTATCAATAAATAATAATCATACCAATGTACTGCAAAATTATAACAATATAGGTGCATGCATGTTGTGACCATTGTACACAAGTTAGAAAAAATATTTTTTTTAAAATATGAAAACAGCGTAACAGTTTTGTTATAGAGATACAAGAGTTTAATTTCACAATATCGATTTAAATAATATAACAAAAATATCGAAATATCAGCAATAAAAAAAATTTAATTTCTTACAGTGAGGATAAACTTTACATAATAGTAATACTAAAATAATTTTAAAGACACCTGCAGCAAGTAGATATACAATCAAGGAGACCATCATATTAGTTCAATAGATAATGTAAGAAATTGCAAAGTAGCGTAAATATTAAGGAGCTATACAACTAAGGAGACCGTAATATTTGTTACCATCAATACACAAGGTTACTTTCCACAAGCCAACATTTTATGAGGAACGGCTGCGCTGCCTGTTTCATACGTAAATTAATTTTGGATTTGAGGCCAAAACACTCAACCGAACTGAATAATATGTTTTTTTTAAATTAAAGGTTAATAAATATTTAGTACGGATGAGAAGTATTTTATTTATTTTTGTTTTAAATTATGCTATTATGCTATGAAAAAAAATCAGTTTTCATAATTTTAGAGGCAACTTAGAAAATAATTTGCGACTTAGAGGAATTTTTTTAAAAACTTGTCTTATTTGCTACATAAATATCATTACGTATATAAAAATAAAACATAAAAAACAAGGTTTTTACGGGTTGATATTTTAAATTATGTTTGACAAATTTGTGGTCCAATGTAAATTAGTCGTTTTTAATTTAATTTAAAATCCATCATAAAGGTTATTTTAAATTTTAAATTTTTTTCAATTATAAATATCATTGTATTTTCAAAGCGGACTGCGTTAATCTTTTTTTTATATCACCTTTTGGCCCTAAATAATTGTTGAAGGTGCCTCTGAAATCGCTAATAATCAATTCCTTTAATGACCTATATTTCATAACGTACAACAAAAATCAATAAATTACTTCTTATACGTACTAGATATTTACTATACTTTTTGATGAAAAAGAGAGGATTAGGTTTAGGTGAGTATTCAAATCCAAAATAAAGTTTTGTATGAAACAGGCCGCGCAGCCGTTTCTCTTAACATAAGTGAGAATTTCGTCATCTAGCAATTGTTTTTAAATTCGTATGGCAACTTGTTAAATAAAAAAGTACAATGTATTCAAGGTTTCGTTGACCATATTATTTTAGAAATATTGGTATGATCGTTCCTATATTTTGTGTGAAAAAGGATCTATTTTGGTTTTATATAGATTGGAGTGTGTGCCTATTCCATATAAGTAACACAAACACAAGATTGCAGAGTCCAATTGTCTCTCAATAAGAATCCGATAAATGTACTAATGTCCTTAGGTCCGTAGGCTACCAACGTTTGAACTATTATATGAACAGGTGAATTGATGAATATGATTATAATTCACACAATTTAATTTTTAAGTACTACGATTTTTAGTTTTTAGAGTTCTCTGTAAATTCGTTACATTATAATCTAGTGATATAACATGGAGCTACCATTTTCAGATATTTTCCTTAGATTGGCTTAATGAACGTTATATGAGCTGGTTACAGTTGAGACACTCGTTCTTTTAACTCATCGGGACAGTTATTAACCGAATAAGACTAAGAAGAGCTTGATAAGGTCGGGTAATCCGTTTACAAAGTGGATTTACGATGCGGTAAAACAATTATGAAAGTCATTCTTAATTCTACCAAAATACTCTACATGTAGATGTTTATCCCAATTGTTGCCAGCGTATTTTATTAGGAAACAGTTTTGTAAACTATCTAAATCATTATTAGTAAAATAAATGTGTCCATCAGAGACATATTTAGAAGGTCTAATTTTGAAACTTTCAATTCATTGTGGAATTCAATTTTAATGTGATTTTATTAAATAAAAAAAACCTTCGTATAATTTTTCCACTTGTTTATTTTCAATCGGATCGGTTTCACCCTATCACGGTCATCTTTAGACTGGCATAATTAAAACTAAATCTATGCATATTTCAGGAGTGAGGCCAATTGATTTCTAATAGTGTTAATTTATGACTTAATAATCATCTGTTTAAATAAAAGCTGACAGAAATTACAGTATGTAAAAAAGACAAAAGTAAATTTATACTGAATTGTAATGAGTTGTGTAAACACTTCTGAAGGTTTTGTAGATTATTAGTGTCGTCTTCGGTGAAATGAATTATCTTACAAGAGAGTGTTGAATTTATTTTTACACTCAATGTGAAAATAAATCATTTTAATATTTAAGCAAACTGATAAAATAATTATGTGCCAATAAAAAGTTAGTGCAAAGACGCGCCTTGTATGGTAGTGCTAAAAAAAAGTTTCTAAAAAGGTACATAATTTTATTACTTTTGTTTAGTTTTGGTTTACTTTGAATAGAATTAAAATTATCTATGGTAAAGTTCATCCTTGATTTGATATTTGACATTCTAACATCAAAACTGACCGGCCGTACATTTCGAGCGCTTAGACGGACTTCGAAAAATTGAAATTAAATTAGAAAATTATCTTGTATATGAAAACTAACGTTAGAAAAAAAAACAAATATTCTGGTATTCAAGTTTGAACGTCATTATTGATAAAAAAAAATAAAATAAAAATTGGACTGGAGTTGCTTACTGTCACAGGGAATTTTTTTCTTAATAAAATGGGCTATTAGCTCTCAGACCCTCGTAAATTTTTCTAATTAACAAAATAAAGATGTAAAAGTTAACGAAGAAAAAAAAATTATTGAATCCTATGAAAGTGCTCAAAACCAATATTTTAAAGTTTTTTTAAGACAGTGTTAGAAAAGTCATAATATTAAAAACTTCTTCCAAAATTTCGGAAAAAATTAGTTTAACAGATGCGTAATAAACCACTTTCAAAAATCGGCACCGTCGGTATATTTGGCATCCGAATCAAGTTCGTCCATATCCGACCGATCAATCCTGAACATCGTGTTTCGCTAAACGGATGTTTCATTTATATCCATCACGACTATTAATCATTGTCACCGGCGCGATAATAATTTACGCTTACTAAGAAGCATTGCCTGAACAAACATATTACGTAAGCAAAATAAAATCGCAATACATTAAATTGTCAATATTATTTCCCTGCTAAAAGCTCTGATATCATTCGAACACAATCCTCTGGAGGGAAGACGTTTAATCTTATATATTAAACATGTGGATGTGTGTATGTATATGTTTCTGTATAACGAATTATGTCAACACTCTAATGAGATGAATTAAAGTCAATATAGCGTAAATTTTTTTACCCCTTGGGTATTCGAGTGGCGTAAATGCCACTAAACATCAAAACCTAGTAGATTCTCATGGTGGCGTTTACGCCACCTACTGCGATGGACTTATAAAAGTCGCTCTATCTCCTTTTGTATTAAGGTTAGATATATGATTTAAGCTGAATTAGAAAGAGAGAAAACATTTTTTTTATTTACCGTTTAAGAGTTATCGACAAACTTTTCCGAATAATTATAATAAATACCCAAACAGTCGATCGCAATCGCTGGTTTTTAAAAACCTGCGCGGTTCACGGAGAGGTCTGACAGCTATTGAATTTTGTGGTTCAATTTAAGCAAAATGTCTAGTTAACAATGTTATTATTAAAAATAAAATATGTTATCTACTTGATGCAATATTTTTTCTTCATTTGTGTAATTTATTCATATGATACTTTCATGTTTCGTAAAATTGTAACGCTTTTTCAACGGTATTGTGCATTTCGAATGACGTTTTCAAATATCTATTTGTGGAACAGGAACGTTCTATAGTGATAATTCATAAAAGCACATATTCTAATGTAATATTCAGTAAAAATATGTAACGGTTTTGTACAAAATAAATTACTTGTAAACTTGTAACGCGTCATTTGTAAACACGTAAATTGTATGGGAAAAGTCAAAAGCAATAGAGGTTAGGTTTATTTAAAAAAATCAGAAATGAACAACATGTTTAATAATAATAGGAGTTAATTTCTATAGCGCAGTTTTGTGAAGGTTCACCTCAAGTGCGCAAGTGCGTTTGTTACATTGTCCTACAAATGTTTTTTTTTATATTTAAATAAGACCATAAATAAGGTTTTTTTTAACAGTTCTTAATTTAATTGAGTTTAAAATACTGGTTACGTCGCTTTAAAAAATTGATCCAGCCGACATGAAAAAATGCCCGCACTGTGAAATGGCGGGCATTTTTCATGTCGTCACAACACATTCAAATTTCGAGCTCTTTTGTTATACTCCTATTACAATAAAATTTCTACTATCAGAAGGAGCTGCTAGCATATAAAACACACTTTAAATATCTTTGAAATAAAAATAAATAAAATCCCTACAGTAGCAATAGGTAGCTCGCTCAGACAGCTGGGTAGAGAAGATTATCTCCGCATTTATGCACCTCTAACCACAGTTGACACAGGAAGAAGGAGAGATGTTCCCTGGCACTGCACACACAAAATTTACAATGCGATATCACTGATTGTAGCTGCACATACAAAATATAGCTTGATTTTTATCCCTTTTTACATGTTAACCTCAGAAAAATATTAATTTGCTCAGCATTTAGTGTTAAGAGAATGTCACAGATGGAAGGAAATCATAAATCATATACCCATGCTAATCTAACTTGTTTCTCCATTTTGTCTTTTGTAAAGCGTAGTCTATAAGAGTGTTAAATTTGTAAAAATGTATATTTCTTTGAAATTATAAACCATAATACTAACCTTCTCCAATTGTATTTCATTCACAGGATCCATCAGCAACATAGACGGCGCCGAGTATCACTGCAATAAGACACAAGTAAAGAAAGTCATTTCCGGCGTGGTGGGGGCCGCTTCCAGTGTCACGAGCATCCAAGTCGCAAACCTTCTAAGACTGTTCAAAATACCCCAGGTAAGGAACTTCACTAACAGAAATTAATTTATTTTTTTTGAAAACTCATCAAAAAATTATTCATGAAGTTTGATTAATGATGCTTCACCAATGAAGCAGCTCTAATAGAGTAAGCTAGTATACCAATACAGAGTATCGATTCCACGTCGCGTTGATACTGAATTAAGTAGGTACTATAAAATATACACGATGGTTTCTGTATATTTTACAATATTTCACAAAATGGAGCCTTTTGAATGCGACGGTAGAATTTGTTTTTCGGAATCCATATCTTATTCAATCGCTATTGAATAATGCACGATGCATGAAAAAAAGTTGTTCCTATAGAGTTCAGGATGAACAACCAAAAAAAAAGTGCCCTAAATTCAAGAGAAATAAATTTAAAATGATTAATAATTTTTTTTTAACAGTTACTCCGTACAGTAGGCCCGGAGGGAAATGATTTCCAGAGGCCATTTTTCAAGGCCTATATCATCTTTGGGGATGAACTAAGAAGGGTATTTTAGAGGATAGGAAGGAGTGAACTTGGGTGTTGAAGAGATCCTTGTTGTAGAATGGAGGAAACACAGAGGCCAGCAGATCATTCCACAGCTGAGCTGCGGAACACAAGAACGAGTCGTAGAAGCGACCCGTTCTCATGTGACAAATGTCAACCGTGCAAATGTTGGGCGTGGGTTTTCGTATTTCCCGACTATGTACCTATGCCAAAGGGATCAATGACGCTACTTCCTCAGAATACCTTCCATCAAAATACTGGTAGAATAAGGACAGTATTACTACCTAACGTCTGTGCTCCAAAGATTTCAATCCGTTTATTAAGGTAGGCGAATCTATCAAACGGACCACCCGTTTCTGCACAGTCAAGGATTTAGAATGATATGCCGGCCTCTGTGTTCCCTTCTTCCTACAACAGGTTTACTCCTTCCTATCCTCCAAAAGACCTTCCATAAGGCATCCCCAAATATGATATAGGCCTCGAGGGAAATTGTTTCTGGGTTACTGTAAAAAAACATAATGAATAAGCCAACGGTGCCCTAGTAAGGCAGTGTATGAAACTTGAAATCTTTACTCCATTTCCTTTGTGCAAAATTACTTATTACACAAAACAGATTTTCTTCAATAAAATCGAGTTAGAAGAACTTCTGTCTTAACATCTGTTTCATTATTGAATTAGGTAATTATTATCGTGTCCTTTAATTTTGAAACCTTAATATAGATTGTCATTCCTGAGTGATGTTGAAGAGGTAAATAATTTTCATTATTGAAGAGCTTTTCTAATTTTTATGATATTATGGTCATTTTTTAATGCAAAACGTGAAATGTCTTTTATCGCGTCAACATTCGCAATTTTTTCAAGATGACGATTTTGGTAGTTTAATAATAAAGAATTTTATGTTCAAATATTATGCCTTACAGCAACAAACGTCGATTCTGAAAACATAAACAAAAATTTGTTGTTATTGAACAATAAAAACTTCGTTGAGAAATTTAGTAACTAACCAATCTTAATGTTTCGTCTCGGCTTTATCGTTATTTTTGTACTTTATTGGATTATACGCTCATCTTTGCTTTTACATGGATTTTAGAATATAATATAAAGAGCTGTCAAAAATTTTAAGTACATGGATATTTTAAACAAAAACGTTTAAGAGTGACATAAAATAGAAAACTAAAACAATATTTGAACACAAATCATTAACTCTACATTATCCAAGCTACAATACTGCATATTGTAGGATACATCAAAGTGGTGGAATAGATGACTCTTTACTGAATAAAAGGAGTCAGCAAATATACCAATAAAACTTAGTGCCTAGATCATGCATTTTATTGGTTAATGAATGATAATGATAGTTGGTTGTGTAAGTGTTGCCGAAAAATGTTACAGTTTGTCTTGTGTTCCTCATCGGAACATTTAATTTAATATTGGCGAAGATGGCATGTCTGTCAATAAGGTTGTTAATGATTCTACATAATACAACTAGTTCTAATATTATTCTCCTGTCAGACAGCGTAACCTAATGCACTTGATTCATCAAACTTACATAATTGATATTTTAAATTGTATTTTTGAGTTTAAATTTATACACCATAGAAATTTGTGCCAAACCCGTTCTATATTGTTAGAGTATACTGTATACAAAGGGGACCAAATAATGAATTATTGATACGTCAGAGACAAAATTTACAACTATGTGACGTCATATGATGCAAAATTCTCTGACGCCACTGTTTAGATATTTCAAATAAGACCAAAAAAATTATTAAAAATAAGGAACTAAAGTCCATTTTTTTTTATTTTTTTTTTATTAATGTTGACATCCTAACTTAATTTATCGTTTTTTAATTTTTTTTTTAAAGTTCGTTTTCATGGTTAAAATAATTGTTAAAGTTTCAATTTTTCAAAGCCCACCAAAACGCACGAAATCTAGGGCTTGTTGGGTGTGACGTCACACGAGCTTTCGGATTAGCGGTTCAATAGGCGGTAATCAATATTGTATGGATTGCATCCAAAACTTCGTGAACTTTATACTCAAATTTAATTGCTTTTAATTGAAGGAAACATTGTAGAGTATCAGGGTCTCGTTACTATTGTAGGTGCATTGTACTAAAGTGCAAAAATACATTCATATCCGCAACTGATTAACAATTTATCAGCGTTCAAAGAAAGTCCATATCCATTTTTTTTTAAACCTGAACTGGAAGACTAGGGCAGATGTTGGTAACAAAAATGCGTATTATGATACCGCAGCATATCTGATATATCGATACCGGGTCCACAGATATTAGCGTTCTGACCGTTCCGAGAAATTAAACGATATTTTGGTATTCATATCTATTGAATACTGATTTGGTACGTGATAATAATAATAATAATATTTTGATGATTTTTATATCGCCATTTTGGCGAAAATCACATAAAGGACGCTGTGCAAATTTTTTTTTCCCAATGCTCTTTTTTTCATTATCGAAATTTAGTACAATTTAATTCATTGCAATATTGTACTTCTCTTTTAAGCAATGCTTGTATAGAGAAGCGGAGTGTATATATTGCGTTCAGATGGTTATATATTTACACAGTAATGTTTCCTAAAGTGTCACAAGAAGATGCTTAAAATAAAAATAATAATAATAAAATGGTTTTCGTGATTATATTACAGAGTTGGTGGTTTAATTATTAGAAAAAATATAGTATTTTTTTAGAAATTTTGTTTTAGAAGTTAAAATCATTATATAATACACGTAATGTAGAATGTGACATAGGATATATAGAATATAGCATAACGGTACTAGTGGTATATTATTTTATCACTAACAATAGACAGTCTATCATATCGATAATAAGTACTGGCGTTACTGACCGTGCTCGATTCATTCGATATTCATCGTTATCTAATATTCATAAATATTTGGTATCGCTTTCTATAAAAATTATTCCTTCATTGTCAACAATGAAAAAAACTATAAAACTAGATAGAAATGACAAAATATTACTTAATTTTAAATAGTTATGTCCAAGACTCTATTGGTTCTACAGGGATAATTTTGATTTCGAATTGTACGCAAATTGTGTCTACTTCAAAAAGTGTTAAATGATTTATCCCAAAAAATGGATCATACCGGATCCAAAATCGATAAAAACGGAAACTCAACTACAAATCCGGAGGTTGTGGGTTCAAATCCCAGCGTACGCATGTAAATTTGATTTGATTAATCTGCGACGTTTTGCAATTAGTTCGTTAAAAATAATATATACAGTATATTTATGGTGCGTTCCAAAGTGAAAGATGCTTGAAATGGCTTTAGCCGTGCTTAGTGCTTAGATCTGAATAGCCCAGTACCTCCCCACCTTCCTCTTCCCCATCGCCTTCTTCTACCCATACCTTTTACCCTTACAACATACCCCAATAAGGGATGTCATAGTCCCACTGTCTTCGGACAGTTAGGACTCTTGTGCGGTATTCGCATGAAAAAATAGGAGTATCAGGAGAATTCAAAATGCGAAAGTAAATTGCAGAAGAATTAATCAATCAATGCAAAAATGATGTGAAAAAAGGACCCACCATGAATAACATAATACCGACAGACTAATATATCAATATTAGGTAATATCAAAAAAACGGGAATGATACACAACTATTCCTCTTGCACTTTGTTACAATCTGGTTAGAATTTTTTGGATGCGTTTTTAACCTTACTGTGCTTTGAATTATGTATGAAAGGGAAATTATAATCGCTTGCGTTAATAAGCCTCCAGCCGTTTTCCAAACACGCGTCTGTCACGGACCTGACAAATAATGAAAGTAGATGTTTTGCGAGAGAAATATGCAAGTTTTTATAGGTTGTGGTACCTTTAATGGCTTGGAATAAAACTAAATGTGTTACGCAACACAAGAAATAACAGGTTTCAGGTATTATTAGAAATCCCCCGCTTCCAGAATAACTGAATAAATAATCACCAAAGTGTCAATGTTGTTGTGTTGTTCAAGGATTAGATTATGACGTGGACAAATTCGTTAAAATTGGTATTAATTTTCAAGAAAAACTCTCAAGTAGTCGCAACAAACAGACATAATGATTTTACGGGCAAAATTAACGCTCTAAACAGCGAAATTATAAGCAGTTTAAGCATATTAAGAGCGGAAAAAACTTTTCTAATTATAATTGGGCTCAAAAATGGCACGTGTGACGTCAGAAGCAGTCAACAGAACATGGTGTTTTGATGGTACAGTTTTTAGTTCACTTTTATATAACGATTTATAAAATCTATGTATAATTATATTCAATAAAAGTTATATATTCAGAATCTGCTGGCATTTGCTGATCTATACGAATACATATTTTTAAAGCCATTATATTTTTCACTGGAGTTCCTTATTCACAAATAAGTTTTTTGCAATAACAATTTTGCTGTGAATTATAATTTTTTTAATAAGAAAGGCTAACATTCCCGGGTTACGAATAACCTAACAACATTTGAAAATCTCCTAATTCTCTCACGGTTAGCGGAAGATATTGCTTATGTCGTGGAGGAGGACTTAACTAGTCATAGAATTGAACTCACAACGCCTGAGGGAGAACCAGACGTGATGCCAAGTGAGCCACTGACCTGTCAAATAATAAAATATTTGAAAACGTTCTTAAAAAAAGTTTGAGTTGTTAAAAAAAACAAGATAATTCCTCACATTAATAAAATATTATTAGCACAACAACATTTTTTTTTTTAAATATTATGGAAGTGAAAATAGGCAAGAAAAAATTATAAAATTAAGCAAAAATATGTTCAAAAGTCAAAATAATTTTAAATATTGAAACTAAATGATAAATTAATTAGCTTCACTTTAGTATAAAGTAATATTATTTGAAAAATACTGAACTCCTCTGGAGTTTTGCATGCATAGGTACTACAGTAGATAACCCATATTATTTTATAAACTTCTCACTTTAATCTACTCCGAGCCCCGGGAGCTGAATAACTTTTCAGAATCCCGACTAGCTTTTTCTAAGGACAAACTTTTGCGTTGCACCTAGCTTTAATTAATGACGGCGAGGGGGTAGGACATACTTTATAATGTATTTTATCATTAGCGGAAGAGAGAAATTTCCAAGAACAATTTTTAATGTATATATTTTTTTGTTTGTTTGTAATTAGAGTAATGCTAATTTTCACTAGCGGAACAGATTGTAATAAAATATACTTTTATACTATGAAATAAATGGATTTTGGCATTAATAACAACAATTATGTCGAACGTGTCTATAAAATGGATTAAATTTAAGCAAATAAACATATGTCTTTATAACCAAATATAAATTATTGCACAACACATGCAATACCGAGCCGAAATTGCACCACAAATGCAATACCAAGCCGAGATTGCACAACAAATGCAATACTGAACCGAGATTACTGAGATCAATACCAGCACATAATGTTCGGCCGCGCCGCGTTTGCCATAAATAGCGTACGTATAGCGGTATGTGTCCTCTTTTCACTTCAACTGTAGAACGGACAATATCTTCTTCCTTGCCGCTACCAGAGAAAAACAGACTTCTACGGCTAGCAACATCTGACGTTACCACCTGCTACCTCAACGACCGACCATACCGGGTGGTGCCATAAGTCAAGTACGCTCGGAGCGACAACATCTCCATTGGAAAACTACCATACGCCTTTCTCAGGAGGATTCGCAAATCACAATGGTCCCTGTGTGCCGGTGCCTAAATATTTACACTAGTTTTCTTATGCGGGTCCTACACGTTCAGTACAACAATCTTCGCTTAATATAATAAGTATGATAGAAATTCTTGTCGTATAGTAGACGGCTGGTTTGGATTTTCTAAGGAAAGAATTTAACAAATGTTAAATTCAAGCGTTATAATCAAGAATTTGAAGGGACGCTTACATGCTTTGCAAACGTAAAGCGAATTGAAGGATAATGGTAAGTGGGTGGAAGAAGATGTCGGTAGCGCCCTCCAAATTAATATACATGACATAAGAAAATGAAACAATACTCGAGTCGAGTCATGTAAATAGTGGGGGTATTTGGAGACGAAGTGTTTATGAGATTGGAGTAAAGAGCGTGTGTCAACACAGCGATATGCAGTGTTTAATTTTAAGTGTCTACATAGGTGCTTTAAAATGATGGTATAATTCTAAGGACCAATTGTTTCACCAAAATTTAAATGTGACATTGTCATCTCAACTCCATTTGGTATTTTTTTTACGTTGATTGGTCCCCGTTAAATGTGGATTCTAGGCCGTTTCAGCTTTTCGACAAATTGGGATCAGCTAACGAGTATAACTGATGTTTTGATTTTTTTATAATATTATTAAAATCATTTTTATATTGTTTAACAAAACTCCTGCTGACAAGCTACTTGCAGTGGCTTAGCGGATACAAGTTCCCATTGTATATAATTAATATTATACAATAAAAAATAAAAAATAACAATAATACAAACGCGATGGGAAGTAATGTAAAATTATGTGTTTTCAGTTTGAAAATTTAACGGTCTAGAAATATCATAGATGATTTAATTAAATACTCCAAGTATTCGTTTAATACTCCATTTTTTGGCGTGTCTTTTTATAACCCCAGAAAGAATAAAGTATCAAACCAAAAAAAATGTTTAAAGCGCAAAATCACCTACATTCCAACCATTTTTTCAATATTGTCGTATTGTGGCAAATTAAGTTTATTTAGAATATGACCATAAAATATTTTAACATTTATGCATGACCTTTACAAAATAATATAAAACATACATTTCGGTGATGTTTTTTTTGCGTAAATCGAAACATGCGGCCGATGTTAAGCGGGAATCTCAATCTGGTCGCCACCAGCAAAAGGAGCGCGTGATTTCGTAGAAATCTTAGCAAATGGATCGCCTTAACTGGGACTATTCAATTGTCGGATAATTAAAATGGCGTTGATTGGTACCTTGATGACAAATCTCAAACATAAATAATTGTGAATGAACTAGACATAGGAGTATCTTTTAAATATTGGAATACTTTTGGCTATCCAACAATCAACTCACGACACACTCGATTCAAGATTATTACCATAACGTTATAACCCCATTTATTTCATTCAACTATGGGCGGAAATATCCAACGGTGCAGGTCCGAGTTCTGAGTGGACAATTTATCCTTTCAGGAATCTGCTTTCGAACAGGATCACCGTCCAAATTAAAATTGGGTTGTAGTAGATAAAATAATATAAGTAAGTCGTCTCAAGGTGGCCTAACTAGTGTTTAAAAATGGCTTTGAACGCCGAAACAGCTGTAAAAATAATTAATAAAAAAAACCGAAATACTTCCAGAACTTAATT
>JAHDVE020009315.1:0-31478 GCA_022606495.2 Halesus radiatus
TATTGTGTGAATGTTATTTATTGATTTTAGATTTGAAATTATGCGGGGCTGGGTTGAGTCGAACTCACTGTGTGAGGTGTTAAGAATGAGCAGATACGTAATATGTATTGTGTGAATGTTATTTATTGATTTTAGATTTGAAATTATGCGGGGCTGGGTTGAGTCGAACTCACTGTATGAGGTGTTAATAATGAGCAGATAAGAATAATAACTTATATAATGTTTATGAAAAAGTAATATAGTATGTAAGATAGGAATATTTATGCAAGATAGGAAAACATCTATAAGTTAATAATATTTATGTAAGATAGAATACAATTCGTAAGTTAAAAATATTTATGTAAGATAGGAAATAATATGTAAGTTAAGAATATTTATGTATGATAGAATACAATTCGTAAGTTAAGAATATTTATGTAATATGGGAAACAATCTGTAATTTAAGAATATTTATGTAAGATGGGAAACAATCTGTAAGTTAAGAATATTTATGTAAGATAGGAAAAATCTATACGTTAAGAATATTTATGTAAGATAGGAAACAACCTGTAAGTTAAGAATATTTATTTAAGATAGGAAGCGACCTGTAAGTTAAGAATATTTATGTAAGATACGAAACAATATGTAAGTTAAGAATATTTATGTAAGATAAATAATCTGTAATTTAAGAATATTTATGTAAGATTGGAAACAATATGTAAGTTAAGAATATTTATGTAAGATAGGAAACAATCTCTAAGTTAAGAATGTTTATGTAAGATAAGAAAACAATCTGTAAGCTAAGAATATTTATGTAAGATCGGAAACAATCTGTAAGTTACGAAATATTATTATTTAGTTAAATTAACTTAAGAAAGCAAAATACGTATATTTCTTTTAAGTTCATAAAAAAATTCTCAACATCGTATGTACAAAGTAAATTAGAGCTTTTTGAAATAATTTTTTTTCTTCAAAATAATCATTGCTCGAGAAAATTAAACTCTGGACTCTCTTTACTTGGATGTTTTCCCAGGGTCGTTCAAACCCTCCCTCAGGATTTCTCGTTTTCCACGCCTCACAGCTAATAACTACAGGAACATCGCGTGCGTGCCTCCACCTGCGAGCCTAGCCCGCTACACTACCGCCATCTAGCGAACATTTAACTAAATTTAACGCGGAGTTTATTCCCATAATCACGCGAATTACTTTCGGCTGTAAATAAATTAATCTGACGCTCTATTACGAGCCGCCATGTGTAGTGGAGGGTAGCGACTAGCGACACTTAATTCACGATAATGAAGCGTTAAGTCATGTTACATTACGTCTAAGTAAAGCTAAATGTGATGAGTAATTAGCCATCGGCATGGCCCTGGTGATTTAGTTGGAGTCATAATGTTTTGCATGCACTACATATTGGAATGGTTTCATGTTTTTACGTGGCGTACCTCCGTGATATTTCAGAGGTGTATGTAATTAGTGATTACTGAAACAACCCAAACTTAGGATTGTGTGTATTATTGTATTTATCATATTATTATCCAAGTTTGTAGAACCTCCTATGGACAATGAAGTTTTGGTAAATATCCGGTAAATATTTTCAGTTGGGACTCTGTAGAAAAACTTTTATTTTTATTTAAAATAACTCCATACAGGAGATCTTTTAGAGGATAGGAAGGATTGAACCTGGGTATTGAATAGACCCGTGTCGTAGGAGGGTTTTATCTAAATAAGGTACAAAATAAAATGCACCATTTTGAATTACAGCATACACAAATATATATTTGTTTTATGTTTATAAAACTAAAAGTGTGAAACTTGAATTTTTTACCTTAAAAAACCTAACCTAAAAGCCATTCAAAAACTTGAATCTTTACGAAGCTTTAAATTAATTAATATGCGTGATTTTGCTTCTCCGGTGACTTCTCCTCACTGTAATTAAACTAATTAAAAGTGTTTTTCATCAATTATGTCCATATTAACCGGCCTACCCATACGAACGTACGTGATACGGCCGCTATATTATCGCCCGAACGCAACAAGCCGTATCCCGTACGTTTAGGTACAAAAAAACTATACCCGAAACCCACAAAACATTCGTATACGTCAAGTTTGTTCCTACGTCATCTCGTTTAGCATTTAACGTAAAATACTAAACGAGACATACCAGACAAAATTTGTAATGTAAAAATTTTGTTTTGTATATTGTAAACACGTATTGTTATTGCGAAATGTAATGAAAAAAAAATCGATGTTTTGTACCTACTTTTTGAATAATAACCCAAAGGGTCGGGATGGTTAAGAAATACGTGCTTATATGCATATTTAATGAAGTTTTAAATACAATGCCATTAGACTACAATTCAATTCGCTGCCTGGTGACATTAGAAATACGAAAACCAAAAGTTCCTACAAAAGTAAGATCATTGATTACCTCCAACAAACCTGTCTATAACGAGTATTTTATATTTCATAATGTATACGTATGTATTTACGTATATATGTACCACATGAATATATTTATATGTGCGCATTCTTCTTAATTCTCATTTGTTTGCATTGATATTATTTAATTCTCATATATCATATTTTTGTCTGAAATCCAACTGGGAACTGTGCACACTTGCGCTGATAAAACTGAACCGTTTTGAACACATGCAAATAGGACACAGTATGTTCATCGTGGTACGAATTAAATTGCAGACTCTTTTGTCTATGAGGGGAAATTTCCATTTCTACTATTCGCGTCTACACATAACATAGGACTCTAGGACATTAATAATGTAAAAAGAAGATAAGATATGTTAAACAAAAAGTTTATGAAAAAAGTTTATTAGTTCGTATATATACTAAATAATAACCTTAAAAAACCATTGATAGATTCCCCTATTTGCAATCTTTGGAGCACAGGCGTCAGGTGGGAATGCTGTCCTTGTTCTACCGGAATTTCTATTTCAATGGAAGATGCCCTGAGGAAATAGCGTCATTGACCCTTCGGCACAGGTGCATAGTCGGAACATTTGTACACTGTTGACATTTGTCACGCAAGAACAGGTCGTTTCTACTACTCATTCTTCAATCCAACAGTCCTGCTGTGGAACAATTTGCCGGCCTCTGTGTCTCCTCCCTCCTACAACCCACGTACACTCCTTCCTCTCATCAAAAAGACCCTCCACACAGCATCGTCAATTATTAGGGATATTGTTTTCCCCGGGGCCTCCTATGTGGAGTTAATGTAGAAATAAATAATGATAAAAAAAAACATAAAAATGTTTGTAGTCTCCGTTTCGTCTTAATAAATATTTTCTTATGTTTTTTTATTTATTTAGTATAACAATGTTTGTCATTTTTTTATCTGCAGTCAAACCACAGCAATTTCCGGCACTGGCGTTTATTTCCTATGTTTTTTTAAATGGCCAAATCAAGCGTGAAGGTTTGCCGATTTACTGTGTTTCCCGGAATAAAACCTAACAAATATAAAGATCGTAACTGTGCAAAAACAATGGAAACAACATTCACTAAACGGATATATGCCAGGGCCGCTGTAAACTGAAAATACTCGTTTAATTATTGTACATCGTAAGTTGCAGTGGAGACCGCTCATTTTGTATAAATTATACGTATTCAAGA
This sequence comes from Halesus radiatus, assembly GCA_022606495.2. Taxonomy (NCBI): domain Eukaryota; kingdom Metazoa; phylum Arthropoda; class Insecta; order Trichoptera; family Limnephilidae; genus Halesus; species Halesus radiatus. The sequence goes on from JAHDVE020009315.1 coordinate 3,607, forward strand.
TGCGGGAGAATTGATATTATTGCCGCCTGTCCACCCGAGGCTGGCCGAGTAAATACTGTTATTCGTTAGCAATTAATGTTAGATAATATTCAATTACATACATAAATACTCCTCTGATGAAGCCACAGGAATGTGAAGTTTAAGCGTAACCGGTAGGCGATCAATATACTCGTATAACGCCTTCCATACTTTGCCGGTTGAATTTTGTTAAATATTAAGATTTACCCTATTCAAGTTTAATTTGTAGAACTTTAATTTTGATATTGACTATTATTATAATTTCTTCAAAATATTGGTTTTCACTCTGTGGCGTTCAATTAAATATAATTAATAATTTTTTTTTTTTTAAATATCTTATGAATTTATTTTCATATTAATATTAATAGTAAAAATAATTTCTAACATAAATTTATTATTCAATGTTTTGTATTTTTTTTATTGATGTTTTTGATTAATTATTTCCTTCTTTAATCAATTTTTGTTTATGTTTATAATTTGTCTATTCTTACATTATTGTGTTCTATGTTTATCACTTGTCTATACTTGACATTATTATTTTTACGTATTCCGAATATTTCTGATGAGGAAAGCTTCGTTTTCGAAACATGCTGATATGTATATATTAGTAAAGTGGTGATTACATAGTAATTTTTAATTGATTTATTTATAACTATTCTTTTTTTTTAAATTAATTTTTGTAGCTTATAAACCTCATTGTAATATTTTTAATCATTGAAGATGATATTAAGATATTCATGAGGTTTATAAGTTTCAAGAAGTTATTCCAAAATTTTGCTTCTGAAACATGTAGATATTTACATATTAAATACAGCGGTTTTAAACAAAGTAATTGTTAGTAATTTATTAATTATGACGCCGCAAAGTGATTACGCATCTTTTAAAGACATTATATATATATAACAATTTACGAAATAGATAGAGATGACTTTCCAACTAGAAAGGTTTTACCGTTTAAGTACATGTTTACCTTGTTAATTAGGAAATTGTTTGCGAATCAATTTTGAAATTTTAAATACCCCCAATAGTTGAATAATTGTATACGTACTTTTAACACTGCTTAAATTATGTTGAATGTTTTCTCAAGCACGACAAATGACTGTAAATATATTATATTAAATATATAAAAATCAATTTAAGTTTGTTTGTTTTTTGTGTTTGTCCTCGATATTCTCGAAAACTACTGGACCGGTTTCGCTGAAAATAGCACAGTTTGTTCTTATTAATCCCGGGAAGTTTTAGAGAGTATTTTGAATGAATTCAAATATGTAAAACTGTAGCTATAACGTTTTAAAATTAGTATGAAAAACATTGAACCCTTAATGTTTTATTTAGGTTAGCCCATAGATTGCGTATTCAAAAGAAGAAGATTTTTTTTGGGTAGAATATTTTCAAAATGGAAAACACGAGTAGGTACCTACTTAAGAACTTTATGATTTAGATATATCTTGAAAAAATAAACGTTTGGAATGAAATAAAATATTCAAATGAATGTTTCTTTATTTGGAGATAGTTACTTTCGCTGTCAAATCAATTATGGCACCCTAATGACAAATCAAAAATCCCGAGCAAGGCCGGGTACACACCGGCTAGTATTAAATAAAAGTAACATTTTTAAAAGCTCGTTTTTTACCAACAGCAATATATTTAATGAATAAAAATTAACACACAGAGCAATAGTAATTAAATTACACTGTCGTTGTATAAATTATGTTCCTTTGTTATCTGCCCGAATGATGGCAAATATTAAATACACAAGCATATTAACTGCCTGCATTTGCCTTGCGTATTTATATGTCACGATTTTTTTTTTAAATTACACCAACCTTCATTGTTTAAAGATCTCGAAAGATTTTCCTTCATTTTCTATAATTATTCTCGGACTATTAAATTATTTCAACTCTATTAGATTTTATTTTAAATACGATTTTATTCGCATTAAAATAATACGTCTTATTGAAGAGAAATATTGTGTTGGTACCACCTTTTATTTTATTAAGACTTTGGGATAGGTTTATTTGAAATTGCGTGTATTGGTGCATATGTTAATACTTCCGACAGTGATCAGAATGGGCTAGCATAATTTTGTAATTTAACGGTGCGCTTTTAAAAATACACACTTTGCAGGTTGCTAACTCAAGAAATACTACGAATGATTTATCCGCTAATTCTATATGGGTAAATAGTTAAATGTAAATAGTTAAATGTATACAATATTTCTCAAACTGTAATCTTTTAAATTCTATATGAAATACGTACTGAATTTTTAGGTAAGACGTTTCAAAATTGCGTTCGCTAGTTTTCAAACTGCACATATTTTTAGACATTTTGAGTTGTATTTCATAGAATTTAAAGACTTACAGTTTGAGGGCTTTTTCTTTTTGAAAACTTATGCATTTTTTAAACTACCCGTGTAGAATTTACAGCTAAATCATTTGTCGTAATGCTTGAGTTAGCAACTTGCAAAGTGATGTTCAGGGCCATTTTTGAGTGCTGATCCTTCAATAGTTTTTTTTTTACTTAGGGTTTTTGTGCCTTTCTTAAGATTAACATCAAATAAATACTGTAGAATATTATGGATAAAAAAGTATTTTTAGTTTTTATTGTTTTAGCTGGTTCGGAGTTCAATGCCATTTTCAAACTGCGGTTAATCCACATTGTGACGACTTATTTATATGATTTTATTTACTCCCACCCAATTCTAATTTTGACGGGTTTTTAAAATTCAAAATTCGCTGCACATTTCTCATGTTTTGCTTAAATAATTTTCTATGTTGCCTCTAAAATTATGAAAATTGTTTTTTGTTTCATGGCATGTACTTCATAATTTAAAAGAAAAAATAATAAAATACTTCTCATGCTTACTAGATATTTAATAAACCTTTAATTATAAAAAATATAACATTCAGTTTGGTTGGGTATTTTGTCCTCAAATTCAAAATTAAGTTATGAAACTGGCAGTCCAGTCGTCCCTCTTAATATGTATAACTACTGTTAATTTTTTTCTTTTCAAATATTCGTTGAGAAACTTTTGCTTATTATTTCAGTATTTACTATACAGGAAAAATAATTCTACTTTAAGGGAATAAATGTTAACCTCAAAGTTACAAAGATTAATTTATAAAAATATTTTTCTAAAGTTTAGTGGAGCTATAACATACCGGATTATTTGTTTGTCATTTATACAAGAACACGAACAATTTGATTCCCAATTGAAATTTCTATACGATTTGTGCGATGTGAGGCTTTCATTCGGTGGCTGTGCGAGATTTGGAATTGTAATTTCACTTATTTTTAAGAGAAAGAGTGTGGCAAAACCATGTATGGCTGAGCATAATAAGTACGATTAAGAAAGGGATGCTCAGATGTTTTGGGCATGCAGAGCGAATGAACAAAGAAAGGAGTGCAAGGAGAATATATAACGTGAATGTGAATGGAAGAAGAAGCCGGGGACGTCCGAGGAAAACATGACACGATCAAGTGAATCAGATACAAGAGTCGGGCCATGTCAGAAGTCGGTATAACAGAAGAGAATGGAGGATGTATGAGAGGTTGTCTGAATGTGAATGAAGCAAGAAGTGTATGCTAAGATCGAGTTGTTTGGCGGTCCGTTCTCTCTGCTTACCCCTGCGGGGAAACGGCGCGATGGTTAGTTTTGTTAATAGTAGTTTACTGCAAGGAGGGAAAGATATTGATTAGAATACCTAGTTAATGTACAAAATTACTGTAAAATTTCATACAGAATTTCGAGCCAATTTTAATATGATTTATTTATCATTCCTTCAAATCTTAATTACATATTTACAAACGGAGCTTGAATAAATCAGGAAACATGTGTATTGAAAAGCTTTTACCAGAAACGAGCACTTCTATTTACCAAATTAGTAATGTCATTTATGAACTAGTTTTTTGACTCCGGTTTAGGAAATTTTCGAGTCAATATTGTAGTCGTGAATTTATGTACCGAGAAAGGCAGTAAATGCTATGAATTCGTACTTCTTTATACATTAAGCAATCGCAAAAAAACAATGATAAAGGGAATAATAAGCTACTTACTTACTTGTGCATTAAAAAAAATGTGATACCATACAAGAGTCCCAACTTCTCCCAACCGTCTCGAACCAGTGAGCGTCCCCAATTTGGGGTTTGTTATGATGGCGAAGATATTGATTATTATTGAGATGGGGATTAAGGAAGGCGGGGAAGTAACCAGCTATTCAGGTCTGGTTACCAAACACCGCTAAAGCCATTTCAAGCAACGTTTCGATTCTGATATGTGATACTTTCACCAGAGCGATACTGACGGTATCTACCGCTCTGGAACGTGCCGCAAGGAATATATTACACATTATTTTAAATGAGCAAATTGAGAAATAACCCTATTTTAATCAAATAGAATTTACTCGTGTACACCGGGATTTGAACCCGCGACCTTCCAGATTCGTAGCCAACCATCGGAACCACTCGACCTTGGAGACCGTCAAATATTTCAAACCGTGTATATTTCAATTAAAATTTATTAATATTTTTGGTCACATTACAATGTTTTTCCTACGAGATTACTGAATTGTATTAATTGCTAACCCCATCATAGGTAAATGGTAAAATTTACCTATGTACTTGAGAAACACGAAAAAAAGTTCAATTTTTTATTTCACTGGCTGATGTGTACCCGGCCTTGTCCGGGATTATTTATTTTTTTGGAATAAAGTCATGAAGTTGTGAATTCTTGCTTGTCTAAGTAACTATATCTAAGCAAAGAAACAAAGAAACATTAATTTGAAAATTTTATTCCTAACTTTTGTTTTTTCAAAATATATCTAAATAATAAAGTTCGTAAGTAGGTTTTCCATTTTGAAAATATTCTACCGAAACAAACCTTATTCTTTTGAATATGTAATCTGTGGCTCACCACAGTGGTATATCTATGGACTAACCTTAATATAACATGGTGGGTTCAATGTTTTTCATTCTCGCTTTAAAACGTTATAGCAATAGTTTTACATATTAGATTTAATTCAATCTCTAAACCTTTCCGTGACTAATAAGAACAATATGTGCTATTTTCAGCGAATACGGTCTAGTAATTTTTTAGAATATCGAGGACAGACAGACAAACATTCATTTTTATGTATAGAGATATTTTGGTTTTTAATTGCAGTTATCTAGATGGAAACGACGTATTGACTTGAAAAGAGTTGCGACAAGTTATTTTAAAATTAGTTAATATACAATTAACAATTTACAATGTTAAAAACAAAATGGTACTCACATACTCAAAATTGCTCACCCGATATCACATTCCATTGATAAAAATACATAATATTATCCAATTTGAAAACCCATCAAAGTGCTCATTTTATAATGGAAAATAAAATACGTCGCATTAATTTCACCGAACCGACCGCCCGGAAGGGTTCCTAAAACCACCTTATATGCATTATCATCTGTTTGCCCTTCGTAAATGTAATTTCATACAAAACAACCCCAGCCCTACAATAGCAGGGGGCGGGGGTGGCCTGGGGCGGCCCTTCCGACTCTACGGTCTGCTTTGTGCAAAAATAATCGCGATGAAAATTTGATGGATTATTATCCGGCTACTAGTCCTTTGAAGGGTTTCATCAAATTGGGTGGCACGGAATGTCTGGAAATTGTATTTCGTGTACCTACATTAATTTATTTGAAATATTTCAATATTCTATTACACTAACGGTCAGCACCCAAAAATACACACTTTGCAGGTTGCCCACTCAAGAAATATTGCGAATGATTTATTTGTAAATTATATACGGGGAATAAGGAACTTTATTTGTCCAATTTATTTTAAAAAATAAATATATATTTTTATCAATAATGCCGTTCAAAATTAAATACCAGTATATTTCGTTTTTTTCTCATAGTTTCAAATAATTTTCAAAGTTAAAATTTTTCAAAGCTCGCCACAATCTAAGGCCGGTTGGTTTCAATCAGTTTTGACGTTAGAATGTTAAATATCAAAACAAGAATGAGCTCTACCGTGTACATAATTTTATATTCTATTCATAGTAAACCGTAACTAAACATAAGTAAGAAAATTATGTACCTTTTGAGAAACTTTAACTCAAAGAATAATAATAGTATTGAGCATTAACATTATCATAATAACCGTATTTAAAATTGGTTTGCTCATGAGTTCTTTAATTACTTTTATTGATAATAGTTTTTTTTTATGCGGAACAACAATTATAGAGTGTAAAGTAACTCAAATTAAGTTTAAATTTCGCCAAAACTAAAAAAAATACTATTTTTAAATGCATTATATTTTTCAGTGGAGTTCTTTATTAGCAAAATGTATGAGGTTTCAAAGACAATAAATAATCCCTAAACCGTAATCTTTTAAATTCTATATGAAATTCGTACTGGAGGGCCAAGCACGCAAAAATGGCCCTAAAAATCACTTTGCGTATTGTAAACTAGATTAATACATAAACGATTTATCTTTAAATTCTGTATGTGCAGTTAAGAAAATGTATAAGGTTCCGAAAGACAAAAATCTTCAAACTGTAATCCTTAAATTTTATGAGATATGTCCTAAAATAAGTGCCGTTTGATAACCAGTGACAGCGATATTGAACATTTTACCTTTAGTACCAATACGTATTTCACATGGAATTTTAAATATTACAGTTTGAGGATTATTGTCTTTTGAAACGTTAAACATTTTCCTTAAAACCCGTGCAGAATTAACATGTTGATTATTCGTAGTATTTTTCGAGTTGGCACCCTCCAAAGTGCGTATTGTTGAGTGTTGACCGTCAAACGTTCAAAACTGCTTTCACTGGTTTTCAAATTTCATCTATTTACACACATTATGGGATGTATTTCATAGAATTTAAAAATTGAGAATTTTGTTTATTGAAACCTTATACATTTTCCTAACTGCCCGTATAGGAATTACATATAAATTATGTGTTGCATTGCTTGAGTTAGGGGCCTGCAGAGTGATGTTTAGGGCTATTTTGGAATTATTTTTGCCGAGGAGGTTTTTAAATGAATATCTAAATCATCTAAAAGCATGTATAGTCTGACAAATAAATGTAGACTATTGTTTCAATGGCAACACCAATATAGCTCAAAGTTGAAAGGATGTAACTTCCAAAATAACACAATGGGCCAAGTGCATATTTTTTAATATTTTGTACGCACGATTTTCAGTAAATTTATTTTTGAAAGTTGTCTCTTTTTTTATCCCATTGTAAGCATAATATTTGCATTGATTTTTTTTTGTATTTTTGAAATGTTTTTCAAAAATGCCATATTTTGATGTTCGAATCAAAATAAAATAAAAATAGCTGAAGACACACACTTTAAGTAATTAAAAAACACGAAGAAAGTGCTATGCCGTTTTTAATATCAGATGTAACTTTGTGTTGTCATAGAGATTGAAAAACATTGGTCCATTTTGTTAAATTTTTACATTTTACTTATTGTCCAACTGTGTGACCGTAACCTCACCTTTGTTGTGTTTCTTCTTGCCACCTCATTAATGACGTATTTATATAATAATTTTTTTTTCTTATTTCAGGTAAGACTTTTCACCTTAATTTCTCATTGAAGAGGATCCCAACGTTGCGGGCATAATTTTGGAAGGGTGAGTTTTATTCGTTATTGTTTGGGCATTTGAAGCATGATTATAATGGAACGCGCTCACAGACAGGGTTAATAAAAAAAAAAAAAATAAATAAAAAAAAAACCATTAGCACACGAAATGGCAAAATGATGCTTTTAAATATTGTCATAAATTGTTTGTTATAATATATAATATAAACGTAATTACCAAGTAAAGGCAGAAATCTATTTGTTTATCTGTCATGAATTTTGCACAACGTTTTCTGTCTATATTTTCTAGGTCACAGATACTATTTTCAGGTCGCAATTCTGTAATTTCTATCACCGGTTATGGACCTTTGGAATATCAACTTCACCATGGAAAGATGAGACGCTGTATTGTTTAGTATATATTATTTTTCATTTGTTTGAATTCATCTGAAGAACTTGCTTTAAAATTGTTAAAATTGTGTAAATTCCATGGATTCCGCTTAATCGGAATTACTGGAAAAAATAATACGTAAATGCATATTAAAAAAAATATATACACAAATAAAGAAAAATCCTAAATAAACAATTATAACAACACTTACCCCAAAAAATAGACTTGAAAATAATGTACCTATCAGTGGCGTGCATTGCTCTATGGCCTGAGGTAAGCTCTGTATAGTTTTTCACATTGGGATATGAATTGTGCATTTAATATTTGAAAATGCCAATTTATTATCACCTTCTGCTAATTGTTGTTTCCTTAGGGTTAAAGACTTCTTGATTAACTGCGGAATTCCGGTGAGACATAGTAAAAAGATCCTAAATAGATTTTCAAGAGATTATTTGAAAACACAAATTGATGAAATTTCTTCAAGTGACATACTGAATAATGGGTAACTGACATTTTTGCCAAAACTAATTTTTAATAGGCAAGTGTTCTTTACAACGTCCTTTATCATTTGAAAAAATGGCGAAACGGTAATTTGAATATTTGCTTTTCTCTGAATATTTTTTTTGTTCTTTTTACTATACTACTAAACGGTATAATTGAACGGTATATATTATAATTACAAATAAAATAAAAGCTTAATAGTTTATGTATATTAATGAGGTAAAACAACAAATACTAGTACAAATACGACAATAAATCCTAAACTCATTATCAAAGTGGAAAAAAATTTGCATTTATATCGGAATGGTGTAATTGCACTGAGCATATAGGTTCTTACCTGTTTTTAATAAATTTGTCGTATTTTTTATTTTTTATTTGTACATTATGTCTTTTTTATTTATTTTTGTGGCACCCCGCTGATACACCTAATGCATTTAGAATTATAAAAAAATATTTATGCAGGAATTCATCCATGTAGCCTGTCTTGTGTTTTTTGTAGAATTGCGTTTGTACAAAATCAGCACAGGTCTTCAGTGCCAGTTCAGTGTTGGGCTCCCGTCTTTGCATACCTGCATAAAATTGCACTGCCATCCGTTTTGCTTCGACTTCAGGTCGGAATTTAAGTTTGGCGCGTACCATTCAGCCCCGAGGGTCGCGAGACAACATTGTTCGAACGTTTTACAAATATGCATTTATTTAACTCTATAACAACAAATAATGTCCCAGAAAACCGAAGTGTAGCACTATTAGTTCATTTATTTGGTTTCTGTATCTTGGGATTTGGCCCAAATAACCGACTGTCCCGATAAAGCGATGGTTCAATTAAGCGGAATCGACTGTATATCCAAATACAACCACCATACCCAAATGTGATGTTATCTGTAATGTTATTTATATCTTCACAAAATACTACAATTTCCGATGTCATTGTTTTTTTGTGGACAAAAAATAGGCGTTCATTTTTTTAAGCCTCGTTTTTTTCGAGTGTGCATATTAATTCAATTCAGATCCCTGAGGCATATGTCTGGTAAGACTTTGAATGACCGTGTTAAAAATGTAGAGATCCGGAAAGAATGCAAGGTTGATGTAAGCGTAATGATTAAGATTAAGAAAGGCATTCTTAAATGGTTTGGGCATGTAGAGTGGATGATAGGTGAAAGGGGTGTACGGAGAATATGTCAGAGACGCTCTGAGGAAGAAGGCAGTACCTCACTTTAAGTAATTTGCAAGGAGAGCTATTTCAATGTTTAAATTCTTGTTTATCATATTCTTACTGTTTATTTTTTTTATATTTTTCATTGAATGTATATTAATTCAGAACGCATTTTCTAATTTGTTTATTATTTTGCTCAATATAGCACTAATTTATGACTTCCGGAATGGGTTCAAATCGAAAGCTTAATTTATTAAGTTAGTGCTGTTTTCCTTGCAGCAGTCGATATGACGCTAGAATTAATGGTAGCATATTGAAATATTAAGATCGGGGACCCCCGACAAAGACATACCACGATCAAGTCATTCAAATACTTGAGTCGGATCATGTCGACGGTCCCAACGAACAATGCCGAATGTGCAAATGGTAGCTTTTTATTAGAGCTGTTTAAAGTTTCGTTTCTACGTGTTTAGAGTTTCACGTCTGCATTTTTATTTGTTTTTGAGATAAAGAAATATAGTGCGGTTTTTGATATTTGCAAGAACCCCTATTTATTTCATTGGATAAACATATTATTGCAACTACTACAGCTCTTATGCAAAGTTACCAATTTACACATCCGACATTGTTCGTTGGAACCGTCGATGTCAAGAGTCAGAATAACAGGAGTATGCATGAGACGGTTTCATTACAAATTGGCACAATTTAAAAGTGCTATAAATTGATATTTTTGAAAAATCTAATCGATAGCCTAATCTAATATAACCTAATTAATATATTTTTATTTATTTATAATTATTTTTTTTTTATAAATTAAAAAAAAAAAAGATTTCTTCGAAGGATGTGTGATGTTTTTTTGTGGAGTCATTATTAATATAGTAAATAAGAATTACTTTGTTTAGACCACTATTAATATAGTAAATAAGAATTACTTTGTTTAGACCACTATTAATATAGTAAATAAGAATTACTTTGTTTAGACCATTATTAATATAGTAAATAAGAATTACTTTGTTTAGACCACTATTAATATAGTAAATAAGAATTACTTTGTTTAGACCACTTATTAATATAGTAAATAAGAATTACTTTGTTTAGACCACTATTAATATAGTAAATAAGAATTACTTTGTTTAGACCACTATTAATATAGTAAATAAGAATTACTTTGTTTAGACCATTATTAATATAGTAAATAAGAATTACTTTGTTTAGACCATTATTAATATAGTAAATAAGAATTACTTTGTTTAGACCACTATTAATATAGTAAATAAGAATTACTTTGTTTAGACCACTATTAATATAGTAAATAAGAATTACTTTGTTTAGACCATTATTAATATAGTAAATAAGAATTACTTTGTTTAGACCACTATTTCTAATATATAAATGTCTAAATATTTTTATATGATTATTTTTATTATTCTAAATATCTCTGTAAATATTTTTACACTTTTAATTAATTACTTAATTACTTACTTTCATCACTTTTGTTTATTTTTTATGTATGTAATTTGTATATTTGCTTATTATTTGTCTATACTTGTCAATATTTTTACTATATTGTTTATCCTGATATGGGGAGCTTTGATTCTGGAATATGTAGATATTCATATACTAAAAACAATAGTTTAAATAAAGTTATTATAATTTATTATAAAAAAAATGATTAGTAGGTTAGGTTAGATTATGTTTTCGGTTTAGTTTTTTTTTTTTTTTTCGTGTCATTAATTACTTTATATCACTTTTAAAAAGTGTGCCGATTCATGCTCGTGTTGAATTATCCGGTCATCGTATGGGACGATATATGAATGTGAATGAAGCAAGTTGTTTGTGCCGATACATAGTTTGATCGTATGTACCTGACCCTGCGGGGAAACGGCGAAATGGTTAGTCAGTTACTTATTTATTATTTTATACGGATGTATCGATTAACGTCTGTATCGATTATGCGCAAGACTTTCACAATTTTTAATCATTTACCGGCGGGTAGAAGGACGTCTGTGAATTGCACAATAGCCACAAATCAATCAATATCTGGCTCGCCTCAGCGCCTTGCTATAGAGCGTTATTAATAGAAAGATAATTGTGAATTGATATGAATCGTTGAGAATGATTGTGATTACATACTCCGTACTTTTAGCTTTTGGTACCCAGAATATAGTCCGAGCCACATATATGGACAGTCAGCTTAATTTATCGCAAACCCCAGCCGAAGGGGACCCGCGGGTCTGTTCAGAAAAGGAAATGGACTATGTCTAAGTATGAAGCAGTGATTCTCAAAGTGAACGATATTACCCCCCCCCCTGTAGTGATTTAGGGTGGATTTAGGGTGATGATGACTTCTGAGGCGACAGGGGGGTGTTGGAGGATTATTTATTAGGTCGGTGAGGGCAATAAGAGGGTGACCAGAGAGTTGATCCCCTAAAGGATTATTTCTGCTGTACATCCTCATTTGTAAAGTCAGTATGCAAAGAGGATATGCGGCCGTATAACCAAAGTCGATATACTTATATCCGGAGGCGTCTTGAGTGGAAATCCGTCATACAAAATATTTTTACTGACAATAATGTCGAGTCGAAAAAATATCAATTTTTAATCACCTTTTGATAATTTTTTGATAAAATCGTGTGACGATCATTAAAATTAGTGCAAGCCCAAAATTTCAGGTCAATCGGTCCTATAGTATTTGTTATTGGTTCTGACGTACGGCCTATCTCACTAGGTGTGAAACGCCTGTGTTGAGATGGCAATTTACAGCAGTGGTTGTTCAGCTAGGTTATTATACTCGTATATTAAAAATGACAAATAGATTTCAATTTAGTAATAAAAAAAACAGTTTAATAATACAATCGATCAAATTTCATTATTATCACAATAATAAAAACTAACATACTTGCAGAACTTAATAATAACAGTATTAAATTTGTTAACATTAAAATAAAAATAAAAAATCAACGGAGTTCTGCGAATTAAACACAAAAACTATTAATTCATCAATGAACCCTATAAGTCGGCTATCAAAATATGATCTACAGTGAGATATGGTGTTCTCTTTTTCTAACACTCACGTCTGACCTTAAGAGAAAGGGAGATAGAATGAGTATTATGAGGACCGTCATTTGGTTCCCAATACGGAACAACTAGAATCAGAAAGTTAAGTGTTCGTAATATAACGTACATTATCAATGTTACTTATGTAAATCACTAATAGGTGAAGAAAATTATCTCTGATAAAAGGGCGTTGAGCCAAATACGTTCGAGAAACTCTGGTCTAAAAGGTCCAGGGACACGTAGATGTATGAATTAGCGGTAGCATACCCCCCCGTCTGGAGATGATAATTATATAACGAGGAGGTGCGTGTCCTTGGGGTATCATAAGGCGCCTATTTACGCGAGCATTAGGACTAGATGTTATATTTTATCAAATATGTTTCTAGGCCGACGGGTTGGTAAATAAATGTCGTTATACTAATACTAACAAGAAAAAACTGAGGAAAGAAGTTTTGAATAGGTCGCCTTTAGCAAACTTAACCATATTTTTTGTTGTTTTTGTTTTTTTTGGTTTTTTTTTTAATTTTATTTACGGACCAATGTCCAATTACACAAAATGCATAACAAAAAATGAAATAAAATAAAAAAAGAGCTAAAGAAAAATAACGGCACAAACATATTACAATAATGAAGCAGTGACAAAAAGATGACAAATATATACATTTGAGAGAACATTTAAGTCAAAGCCTGAACATGGTTTCAGTAGAGTCCATGATTTTAGACATTGTAAATGATAATCTTCAAGGTCTAATTTCGTAAAGCCCTACAAAAATCATTTAGACTGGCACCAAAAATTTCAAGGCCCTGGCATGAGTTAACAAATCTCGACATTCGGCACAGTGGAGAATGGTACCCTTAATTGGTAGAGTATTTTTTGAGGAACAGCAATACATTGTTTTTGAGTCTACGGCAAGGAATGTTGAATATTCTCAAAACAAGAAACATTCTTCCAACACGTAATTCAATTCAGTACGTGCGTTTTACCAGTACTCGCTTATGGTGTATAAAAAAATGTCCATCACACCAAAAACCTAGGAAATAGCCATTTTGAGTGACTAAAGATTGGACCAGGATAATTTCCAGTCAAGTTGGACACGCAGCACGTCTAACAGATGACCTTTCACACTCCAATATCATCAGTCGACGTCCTTCGTTCGAAAAAATATAGCTTGCGCACAAATGAAATCGTCCCCTTAGAGGTAAAACTTATTGAGTGCCATACTAGCTGTATGACACGTAGTGACTTTTACCTCTCATGGGACAAAATGGACTTATGACCTAAACTGCCAGTTTCGGATGGGGAGATCCGTCAAGAATTGTTAATAAAGATATTTGATAAAGGCCTGCGTAAACTTAGACGCCATGAAGAAATGAAAAGATATTGACAAAAATCTGGTCCTTCGTATCTATTTTTGTTTTTAATAAATCTGACCGGTTGGTTTCTGACAGCGCGGTGGATTCAATATATCTATTAGTTAAGAGAAATGGCTGTGCGGTCTGTTACATACAAAACTTAATTTTGGATTTACGGCCAAAATACTCTTTTTGATTTACTTTTCATAAAAAGCTATAGCAAATATCTAGTACGGATTAGAAGTAATTAAAAGAAAATTAACTTACCGAAATTTTCTCGATTTCAGAGGCAACTCTAGCAATTATTTGGAGGCTAATGGTGACTTATAAAAAAAATTACCCTGTCCGCTATGAAAATGTAATAAAATGAAAAATACACAAATTGTTAAAATCAGCTTTACGATAAATTTACGTCGGAACACAAATTTGCCGTCCATAATTTATAATATCGACCCGAAAAAATGTTTTTTTTTTGTTTCTTTTTTTTTTTTTATTTTAAGTAAAATTATATTAACATAGCAAACATGGCAATTTAATAAGAAAATTACCGTAAATCCGCAAATAATTTTAAAGTTGCCCCTAAATTCAGGAAAAAATAATTGATTTCTTTTATGGCCTATGTTTCATAATTTAAAACAAGAATAAATAAATTACTTCTAATCCGTACTAGATATTTACTATACCTTTAATTCAGTTTGGGTGATTTTTTGGCTTCAAATTCAAAATTAAGTTTTGTCCTCCATAATTGGGCACGCAACATTTTTAATATATATTTTTTTCTATGAACAAAGCAGTACATTATCCAGAAATTAAATATGTTTTTATTTTTCTATTTTCCTGTTATTATGATGACACTATGAGATTTCAAATATTGCAGGTTATTCGTAACCCGGAAAGTTTGTTTTATTCGGTATTACATAGATAACAAACATCGGCAATCCAAATATCAGTAATCCTGACAGGTAAATACCACATAATTACCGTTTAACTTCACGGCCTCCAGTTAACGAGCAGAGATCCGCCCGAAGCGAATATTCACGACTCGTTCCACATCTTAACTTCACGTATTTACTGTCGCCGAATTTTCCGCTCAGGAGGCACCGCTCGCGATTTTTCTGATTTTTCCGTTTTCTAAAATTATCTGATGAAAATAGCACCAGACGTGGGAGCGGAACCGAATTTACAAGATTTAAAAATCGTTGATCAAAATTACTGATCACTTCCGTTGACAACCTTACGTAAAAGAAGCCTACTTAGATTGCTAATATTTTATTTTATTATTTCCTTATAATATCGTATTGCAAAAAAATAATTGTGATTTATGTTTCAAATAACTAGCTTCTTTAATATTAATAATGGAAAGTTGCTTTAAAGTTAATATGTGTAGAAATATACCTACGTCAAAATAAAATACGGAATTTTTATTAAATTATATCACATAAAAAACAGATGATTCTTGGATCATACATATCGTACATGAATTAAAAATTAATTTCTAATCACCACTTTATTAATATATATTCTAGTATATCAACATGAACGATTCTTTCCTATACTAAAAATAATAATGTCGGGTATAGACAAGTGATAAACATAAAGCACGATAATGTAAGAACAGACAAATTATAAACATAAACAAAAATTGATAAAAGTAGGTAACTAATTAATCAAAAATGTTAATAAAAAATTATTATCAAACATTGAATAACAAATTTACATTAGAATTTAAATTCAAGAAATAGCTATTTAAAAAAAATAATTTTTTTTTAATTTTTTTTAATTCACTATTAATGCTTTTTCAGATTTTTTAAATTTCAAATTTGTCTAATTCTAAACCGGTTGAAAATTTTAAACCTTTATTTATATCAAGAGAATGATTGGTTTCTAAAATATGATTGGCAAATTCGTTGCTTTCTTTATCAGGGATATATAGAATACTAAAACATGATAATGTCAAGTATAGACAAATGATAAACATAGAACACAACGATTTGAGAATAGGCAAATTATAAACATAAACAAAAACTGATTAAAATCATTGAATTACAAATTTATATTAGAAATTAAATTCAAGAAATAGCTATTTAAAAAAATATTTGTCTGATTGTAAACCTTTATTTATATCAAAAGAATGATCGGCAAATTCTGTTATTATTTAAACACCTTAGGTGTTTCTTAACTCTAATTATCTGTTACTCTTCTTATTTATTTGTTAGTTAAGAATGTGCGTTGTGGACTGTCTGGACTGTCTGGACGAAGCTAAAGAGGCAGCATCTATCTGTTTAGATATTTTGTTGTGATATTTTTCTTCTTTCTTTGTATTTTCGGATGACAATTAAAACACTGTTTTTGCTCTGCCTGTGTATTGTTTTTAACTGTTGTGTTGGCAAATTTATTGTTTAACACTTTTTTACAATCACACAAAAGGCACAACTTTACTGCTTCCAACCATCTGAAGCCAGTGAGACTATGGCATCCCTAATTGGGGTATGTTGTGAGGCTGGCGGTAGTGGGGAGGAGAATAAGATGGGAAAGAGGAAGATAGGGTAGTGCTAATATTCAGATCTGCTCAACAAACATGGCCATTTTAAGCAAAGTTTCGATTCTGAATGGTGGTCTTTCACCAGAGCGATACCACGACTTATCAGTTTTCTTCTGAATAATTTATCAAAAATAATAAATTCGAAAAACGTTCAACCACCATAATAAGGTCATGTGCCTAGTTTGTGGTCTTAGTAATATCCTAAAATGTAACAAAATATAAAAATGTGAACAAAAATTTGTTCATCATAAAATTAATTTAACATTTTTCCATACTTTTTACAAGTTAAATGAATTTTATTCATGAAATATTTGTTTCTTTTTTTACAATATGCAAAACTAGCTCGTAGTTCGTCAAAAAGAAAAAGGTCTAAAAGTCTAGCGCAGGGGTTGCAAATAGGATTTGATCACCTTTCAAAAATAATAAAAACTTTAGAAAAGTTTACGTGCCAAAACAAGTTGATATGTATATATTAATAAAGTGGTGAATACAAAGTAATTTTTAATTAATTAACTTATTAATTTTTTTAATATCAACTCTATAAATATACCATAAACAATAATTTCAAGTCACAGTTAACTACAAGCGTAAGAATATACTACATATAATTTTAAAAAGTAACTATTAATTGTGGCATTATATCTTAAAATGACATAAGAAAGTATCTAAATAATAAAAGTTCAGGAAGGATCTAAAAGTAAGAGATATGCGTACATATAAAACATCTACTCGTAAATAGACTTAAGTTAAATTAATATTGAATGAAAATATGTGCTAGTACAGCCTTACGTGCGGTTAAATAGATCCGCCACATCTACGTATCCGTTACTAAATTTATATAATCTAGGTACAAGCGAGTGCGTGTAATGCTCAGTCCTGGTGCTGTTACTGAAGCATAAAAATCTCAAAAAGGGAAAGATAAATCAATAGCTTAAACCCAGTTACCTCTTAGTGCAGGTAGCGTCTACAGCATGCCACATAAATTCTCGAGCGTGTCAAGTCGGGCACGCGCGCCACCCATTTGCCATCGCTGGTCCATCGAGTTTGAAAAACTGTCAATGTCACCTTATGATTCTTGACATATCCATTTACCTTCGCTGACTATTTGTGTGTGCCGTGTATGGTATGATTTACTTGCCAAAGGGTATTCGCCCATATATTTACACCCCTAAGAGATGTTTTCAATTTGCGTCGGAGTAAAATATATTTTACACGTAATCATTTTTCGCGAAATCTTTTAGAGGTGAAATGTTTTCAAAGGAAAATAATACGTGTTGATCCGAAATACTGACAGCATTTTACTGTTAAATCGAATTCGTTTTATTAAGTTTGATTTTAATTTTCCGTGAATTCGCTAATATTTTTACACTTTATATGGATACCCCATAATAGTACTAACTGCTCGGGACTGTTCGGAGTCCGGGAATGGTGAATGGGAGGAGATGGAGAAGGGGAAGGTTGGGACGTACCTGGCTACTCTGACTGACCGGGATTTGCTCACCAAACACGGCTAAATCCATTTCAAGCAACGTTTGGATTCTGAATGGTAGTCTTTCACCAAGGCGATACAGAAAAGATGCACCACATTGATAAGGGTCCGTCTCACGCTAATTCCTAAATTGATTGCATGTGTTTTTATGTCCTTCCCCACTCCCTTTAGCGTCGTACACTATATTGGTTATGCCATAGACCCACTGGCTTCGGGTAGTTAGGAGCCTTGTGCGGTATTTGTTTTTTAAAAAATGGCTCTTTGCCGTTGTGCAATATTCAAATCCAGCTATCTCTAAATAACCTAACTTAATATAATTAGAAAATAACATATATATTGCATGCATGCAAATTAAAACCATAATTTGAAATATTCACGAGTAGCAGACTCACTTAGATGAACATTTTAGATATTATAATATAACAATTTAGAAGGTAGGTAGGTGTGTAAATAATAAAATATAAAGCAGGTGCAAATAACAACAGAGCAAGATAATATTTTGTAACATTATATACATGGTTTTTCACTTGAATAACAAGGAGGAGAAAACAGCAACGAAATAAGCTATGGAGGATCAAAAGAAAAAAAAACCTGAAATTCTATTTCTACGTACATGAAGTTGTGTTTCATTATGGATAGGATTTTTTGAACAATTTTCTTTTTAAGACCCGTTTGAACTTTGCTAAATTACAATTTTTTTTTACGTTTCATAAATTTTAAAGTTAACATACCTTTAGAGCACATAAATTACCCATCGTTAATGAATATTTTTAATATTCCAACTTTAGAAAACAGACGGAAAATTAACTACCTAACATTTTTACTAAAATTGTTAAACTGTAAATTCAATCGTTCTGAACTCCTCCATTTAATCAACGTGTACATATCCAATCGAACTACAAGACAGACATTAAAATTCTACATACGAGTATCTATATGCCGTTCCAACTATAGTTTGAATTCACCAATTCGACGCTTACGTAGTCTTGGTAACAAATACTTAAATGATATGGATGTATTTGGCAATAATCTAAACTTGGCAAATTTCAAAAGAAGGATGAACGAATTGTTTCTGCCTAGTTTATAAATTATTGCTAACTACAACTTTTTACATTATTTACTTATTTGTTATTAATGCTAATATTGACTTGGTGGATATTGTACAAGTTATTTTTTCTGTTACCGTGTATTTTTAGTTTTGGTGCAGTTTTTTATTTTTTTCTTTTAACTTTTTTCACGTGCAATTTAATTTTTGTGCATGTTTTCTGTTTTTTTTTTCTTATGTGATTTTAAAATGATGTATCAGTATGTAAAAACCATCTGGGCGTTAAAATAATAGTAAAAATAATAAAAAATTGTTATGTTAGTGTACAACTGTTTTATAGACAAAATAAAATAAATAAATTAATATAGGTAACCATACTATTTCAACTATTTTTGATACATACGAATATTATGATTCTGGTTATTAATATGTAATTTCAATACCTTAACCCATTATAATAAATAATATTCTATGTCCCCACTACGTGCAGACGAGCAATCAGTTCGACATCATTTCTGGGAATCTGCGTAAATCCCTGACATTTTATCTGCCATTATGTTTGATTCATGTGTTCTCTTATTGTTTTTCCTCTATGCCGTGATCCCGTCAAGACGTATAAAATGCTTTCACGCACTCTCACGGGTTACTGGGATTTATGGATCGTTAAATTTATCGCCTTGGCTCACCTAATTCCTTGCAAATAATAACTTTCCGGCCGGCGATACCTATAAAATTCTGATCGGGTTATAGAATTTCTTTTTTCTGATAGATTTTTGATATACCTACCCACTGGCGTAACGATCCCCCGAGCAGACGGGGCAATCTCCCGCAAGTCGGTTTTTGAACGGCGCCGTTCCAAGGTTTTGAAATGTATTTAAAAAAAATATACAATTACTTTATGAAAAAATCTCAAAATGTGTTTCCGGCGGTTTAAGTAAAATTCTCCGCGATCGCATTTTTGAAGAATATATTGCTGAACTAGCTTTTCTACCCGGCTTTGCCCATGGTTTGTATTCTTCACATTGTTTTCATATTTCCCCCTTAGCTACCGAAAATAGCAGATTTTGTTTGTTTATTTTTTCAAAATATCACAGATTCTGTGAATTAGAACAGTTTTTGTCGCACCTGCAATTATTGCAAAATGGAACAGTGACTTCCAGAACTTTTAAATATTTCAAAGCTCCATATCTCACGATGGAAATGACGTAGATATTCCAACACTCCTTAATGCGCCCACTGTAGAATTTGGCACCCATCTCTGGTCGGGAGACCCAAAATATCTGTAAAAAACCCTTGACTGCAGAAACGGGCGGCCCGTTTGATAGATTCGCCTATCTTACCAAACGGATTGCAATCTTTGGAACACAGACGTCGGGTAGGAATACCGGCATTTCAATGGAAGACGCTCTGAGGAACTAGCGTCATTGATTCCTTCGGCACCGGTGGAAAGTCGGGAAATACGCCAAACGCGCGCCCAACATTTGTACACGGCTGACATTTGCCACATGAGAACATGTATGGCTCATTCTTGTGCTCAACAGCTCGACTGCGGAATGATTTGCCGGTCTCTGTGTTTCTTCCCTTCTACAATATGGGTCTCTTCAATACCCATGTTCACTCCCTCCTATCCTCTAAAAGACCCTCCATACGCTATCCCCAAAGATGACATAGGCCTCGAGGGAAATTATTACCCTCAGGGCATCCTGTGTGGAGTTACTGTAAACAAAAACTCCTCGAGAGTTTTGCTGTATCAGAAACAAACACGACATAATGTAGCTTAGCTGTTTTATAGTTGAGACTGTTCGTTACTAAATCCAGTATCTCGTACTTGAAGCGTAAACTGGAGCAGCATCGCAACATGCTCTGTAGATTTGTACATAATGTGCATAAGTAACTACATAAAACTTTCCTCGCTATTAAAATTTCAGGCTCTTGCGTGAAATCGTTAACGAATTCAAGAAGTGTAACAAACGGTCAAAGTATTACCTCTCTTGATTCTCGGGAAAAACTTTATCTTTTTTTTCCTAGTTCATAATATAGTTCATATATATCTACCCAATCTTATTTTTTGTTCGAGATGCCTTTCTCATAAGCACCTGATGCTTTTTTGCCTAATACATGTATTACGAAAAACGTCAGCTAAACGTTTTGATGGGTTATCAATTGTTTTAATAATAATAATAATAATTGGATTACTTCTATAGCGCCGTTTTCGTGAGAAAATCACCTCAAGGGCGCTTTACAATTAATAAAATAACATATACAACCAATACCTTACAGTTAAGCTTTATTACTAATGGCATATAAGTAAGACTTATGGCTAGGGACTAACTACTGAGACCTACAATTAGTGACTCACATCTACGGCTTATAGGTAGTCACTCACCAACTAAAAGTTATAGCTAGTGACAATTTAAACTTAAGTAGGCATAACTAGAATAAAAACCTAACACATATATAAACCCAGTACCCAGAATGTTTCATTTTTTTATGCCGTGCTCGGTAACAATATTATGAAATCTCATGGTTTTATTATGACAATCTTTTTTTTATAGCACTGATTCAACTGAAGTTTATTTTGCTATGTAACGGCTTTTAAAAAAAGTGCCGCGATTTCATGGACTAAAAGGGATTAGTTCAATATCTCTGATCTATCGTAGTCCTTGCGTATTTATTTATAAGTTCATGATCGTGGCGTTTCCGAACAACCCAGGTGACTAAGCCCAGTCTATTTTATTAATGGTTCGTAAACGTGGCGTTCTTGGCCTATGTATTTACAAGTTCACGATCGTGGCGTCCCTGAACAAGCTTAGTCCTAGCCCATTTTATTATAAGTTCACCATCGTGGCGTTCCTGAACAAGCGTAGTCTTTGGCTACGAGCATTACTGTTACCATTACTGTCGCCACATGACGCTGTCACCAACTCAAACACGAGAAATCTTGCTCTATTGAGTGGGGTAGGTTTTGTTAAGTAAATTAATACTTTTTTGTAATTAGCTAAGATAAGATATCTGTACTATTAAATATTTTATATGTATTTATTTTAAATAAAAAATAATGATTCTTAATTGGAACGTTCTTGACCTAAGGTAGTCCTTCTTAGCCTAATTAATCACAAGTTCACGATCTAACGATTTATAGACGCTAAAGATTTATAGTCGTATTGTTATCAACAAATATCATCGTAATTTAATTAACTCGGATAAATTATAAATGTCTTCCTGTGAATATGTGAACAACAATGATCTTTTGATACACGACTTCGACGTAGAAACAATGGATGGCCTTAACTTGATCACTTGATATCAGGGTGTCCGTAAGTAGTAGATAACCTTTAAACTGCGGATGGGGATCCCAAGGCCGTTCTGAAAATGCAATATCATGTTTAGTAAAAATCTCACGGTTTTCGAGCTATTTGTACATTATTGAAATTTTCTAAAATTGACACCCTTGCTCACTCTCTTCGGTGCCATGGTTAGAAATAAAAGATTTTTCTGTCTATTTTTTAGTATTATTCTCGAAAAATAGTGCTGTCAGAAATACATTTCTAATGTTTCGTTACTGCTGTAGTTTTTTTTAAGTCTTAAACTTAAAATTTGTATTTTAATTAAATTTGCCTACAAATATATGTATTTCAGCTTTTTTATACCTACGGCCGTATATCCTCTCTGCTTACCCCTTCTGAGACATTTACTTATATTATAAGCAAGTAGGAACCTATAGCATATTTTCCCTAAGCCGACTGCATATATAGGTATGTCGTATTTTATTATTCGGCCGTATATCATCACTGCATTATTGTTAGTGAAAACATTTTATGTAGTAGATTTCCACTCAAGATGCCTACAAATATAAGTATATCGACTTTTGTTATACGGCTGCATATCCTCTTTGCATATTTACTTTACAAATGAGGACATACAGCAGAAATAATCCTTTGAGGGATTAACTGTCGGAGGGATCAACTGTTGGGGGGATCAACTGTCGGAGGGATCAACTGTCGGAGGGATCAACTGTTGGGGGGATCAACTGTCGGAGGGATGAACTGTTGGGGGGGGCCAACTATCGGGGGATCAACTGTCGGGGGATCAACTGTCAGGTCACCATCTAGTCCCTGGTGGCCAATTTACTTAAAAGTTGCTCCTTTAATAGAGATTCTAAAATGGCATATACATATTATTTTTTTAAATTTTTTTTTTTAATTTAATTTATTCAAAAAAAGATACATAATTAATAATTAAACAAGGTTACAATATTTTTCAAAAGTTCAATATTTATATAAGATGTAACCTATAATTAAGCTGAGCTTGTGTGTATGGGGGTGTGTTATTTTTTTGTTCTTTGTTTATTTCTGTTATATTATTCAGTGTATATTTTCAGTGTGTTTTTTAAGTTGTGTTTTAAATTTTTTTAAATCATTATTAATGTTTCTAATTTTTTCTGGTAATGAATTAAAAAATTTAACTCCAAGATATTTATAATTAAATTGTCCCATTGTTTTTTTGCATTTTGGAATTGGAAGAAATGATGTTTGTCTAAGGTTTCTATTATTTTTAAATGGTGCAGTTTTGTTTAGAATATTATCTTTATAAATTTGCAAAGTTACATGATAGAAATATAATTCTTTTAATTTTCTGACTTTTAATTCTTTAAATAGAAGATCTGACGAGTATGTGTATGGCTTGTTTAGAAATGTTTTTATTATTAATTTTTGTGTTATGTAAAGAAGTTGCGTGTGATTTTTATAAGTTCCACCCCATCCTACAATGCCATATTGTATTATTGATTGGCAGAAAGCAAAGTACGTCATTCTAAGTAATTCTTTGTTTAGAATATGTCTTAAACATCTGAAGATGTATATTAGTTTCCTTATTCTGTCTTTGAGTAAGTTTATGTGAGGGGACCATTTTAGGCATTGATCTATTGTTATGCCTAAGTATTTAATTTCGCTCTTGCTTTCTATAGCTAAACATGAAATATTGCAGTTATGTTGTTGTGTATATATTCTAGAATGGATAAAAATATTTATTTCTTTAGGTGTTTGTTTTTTTGTGCAAAATGGGATATAAGTTTTTTGAATTCAACGTTAGCAAGTTTATGTCACACCATATTTTCAGTTGATTGATATCCGTGTTAGCTATATCGTTTAGTTCAGTCCATGTATTTGCTTTCAATAATAATACTGTGTCATCTGCGTAAGATATAATCTCTCCATGTTTAGAGACATTAAAAATATCATTTACATATATGATAAATAGTAAAGGGCCTAAAACTGTGCCTTGTGGTATAGAGAAATCACTGTATTCTGAGTCACTTGTTTGATTAAATAATTTCACTTCTTGAGGTCTTTTATTTAAGTAACTGATAAACCATGATAGTATTTTTCCATTTATTCCGACTGATTTTAATTTATTTATTAGTTTTTCGTGTGATATACTGTCGAAGGCTTTTTTTAGATCTATGAATATTCCAAGACATTTTTATTAGAATCTAGGGCGGTATATAGGTAATTTGTTAATTTTGCAATTGCATCTTGAGTGCTTGTGTTTCTTTTGAATCCAAATTGATTACAATTTATTATTTTATTTTCTTCTAAGAATGTCCAGACTTGTTTTTTTTACAAGTTTTTCGTATATCTTTGATATATTTGATAATAGTGATATTGGGCGATAATTTTGTGGATCTTTACGGCATTCTGTTTTATGGATAGGAGTGATAATTGCTTTTTTATAATTATTTGGAAAAATACCACTTGTTAGACTTTGATTTATTATATGCGTTATGGGGCGTACTAGATAGAGTTTCATTAAATTTAGTGTTTTAACCTCTATGTTGTCAAATCCGGGGGCGGACCCTCCCTTTAGTTCAGAAATAGTTTTTTCGATGTCTGATTCTACTACCGGGTAGAAGGTATTATATTGATATTGGGTTGCATCTTTTATATTCGTTATATGATGGTTAGATGCGTTAATGGAGTTAGCTAGGTTTTTGCCAACATTTACAAAATAGTTATTTAGGATATTACAGCATTTTTTAGTGTCTTTTTGTACATTATATGTTTTATTTCCATCTGTGATTTCAGATATTTGCGTGTATTTTTTTTGTTTGTTTATTATCTCGTTTATTGTTGACCAAATTTTTTTATTATTGTCTTTAGTTTCTGTTATAATTTTAGAGTAATGGTTGTTTTTTGTATTTCTGATTAAAGTAGTTAGTATATTTTTATATCTTTTATAATACGATATTAATTTAATATTGGCTGACGGCCTTTGTGTTATTTTATATAAGTTATTTTTTTTTCTAACGGCTTTAATTAATCCGTTTGTAATCCAGGGTGTTATTTTTCTTGTTTTTGAGTTGAGAGTGATTTCTTTTATATTTGTCGCGTTTTTTATATGTTTAGATAATATATTTTCAAAGAATAGGGCACTTTGGTTGGCGCATTTGTTGTTTAAAACCTCTTCCCATTTTTCAATTTTCAGTGTTTTTTCTAATAAATTATAATCTATCTGGGAATATGAATAGTTTAATTTTGGTTTTTCGTTAATTTTTTCATTTGTCTCGTATAGTATAAGACACGCGTGATGGTCAGTTATATTTGTTTTTCGTACGGTAGATTTTATATTATTTATGTCATTTAGATGTAAATTACACCAGATATGGTCTAAGCAGGATGGCGTTTGATTATGTATTTCTCGAGTGTAATTATTAATACAGGATTTGAAATTTAAGTGTGTCATCATGTTAATGAAGTTATTTTTTTTCTATTGAGTTGTGATTTGCAGAGATATTAACGTTTAGATCACCACACACAATCGTAAATATATTCGATAGTTTGTCTAAGTATTGACATAGTTCTTTTGTAAAATTGGTTATATTCGATTTGTGTGTGCGATATATTGTTACAATTCTATATAATTTATTTTTAAATTTAATGTCAATTTTTAAACAGTTTACGAATTGCATACAGATTTCTTCACTATGTATAATTTCAGAGACGCTACGTGTATATATTAAAATACCACTATTTTTGTTGATTGCTGTTGTTGTTGTAATTCCTTTATAGTTCGGCAGTGCGTCTATATGTTGATTGTCGTTACTGTGGGTTTCCGTTAAGACGATGCAGACCGGAGATGTGCACAAATTATTTATATTTAACAGAAATTCGTCCATGTTTTTCGTGGCACTTCTGATGTTCATGTGTAATAATAAAAACGTAGAACTGACACTTGGGCACCATTTATTCACATCTGCGATATTTTCACATATTTCTTCGTTTATTTTGTAGTTTTCGTCTATTTGTTTTAAAATGAAGTCATTCATTTTTAAATATAGTTGATTTTTTCTTTCGCAAAGTGGAGCATTTTTATCCTATGTTTGCATTGGTCACTGTTCGATTTGTGATTTGTAGGTGTAGAAGTTTTTAGTTTTAGGTTTATATCTATGCAATTTATGCAGTTCGGTGTTTCGTGTTGTTTTGTGCATTCTTTTATATTGTGCTCTCCTGCACAATGTAAGCATTTTGGTTTGCTATTTATTTGGAGGCACCGTAATGCAGTGTGACCATATTTCTGACAGTGATAGCATTGCATTAGAGGATTACAATCCTCTACTTTTATTTGATAAAATCCTAGGTTTACTCGTTTTTTTGTTAGTAATAAATTCCTTATTTCTCCAGTTGTTTCAATGATGAAATTTTTTTGCTTATATTTTTTAATGTGTATCGTCCCTTTATGCTCGATTTTATTTTGTTCCTTTTCATTTAAAATTTTGATGTCATCATTTTGTAGTATTAGATCTGATATAAATTCCTTTTGGTCATAATTTTCGTCAATTCCTTTGAATATCATGCACGGTCTTTTTTTATTTAGATTTTCTACTTGAATTCCATCAATATTCAATTTTTTTATTTCATTTTTATGCTGATCATATCATCTTCTTTTTTGAGTTTCATTATAAGTTCGTTTTTATTAGTTTTCCTCATGTTTGTTACTCCAATTCCTAGTTTAGAGATTTTAATATTTTTCGTAATTATTTCTTGAATATTTTCGTTATTATTAGACTTTATAATAATAGGGAATACGGGAGATTTATACTGTACGCTGGCTTGTGCGTATGTTTTTACATTTTGATTCGATGTAATTAATGTTTCCAATTTTTGGCAGTAATTTTCACTGTTTATTATAATTTGTTCTTGTAATTGTATTATTTTGGTTTGTAATTTTAGATGTTCACATTTTATTATATCTTCCAGTTTTATTATGTTATTTTCTAGACTTTGTTTAATTTTGGAGTCTTTTACAGATGTAATTTTATTTATGTCGTTTTTTATATTTTCAAGGGATTCCTCCATGTTTATTATCGCCCGCCCGTCCGGGCGAGTAGCACTTATTTGTAGGTATGATTTATTTCCGGATCGAAATACAATAACACAACTGAATCGAACTGCACTTTGCGGCACAGCCGTCTCGTATGACTACTGTACTGATAATGTATATATGCTGTTTCTTTTTTAGGAACAAAGATTATTAGTCTTATTTTGAATTGTGAACCATTTGATTATAACTTTACAATCGTGGAGTTTCTGACCTATTTATTTACAAGTTAATTAAACACAAATTAATCTTTATTAAAAATCAGCTAAAACTGTAAATAAGGAAGTAAACTGTCTGTAAAATTTTCAAAAGATTTGTAATTATTTGTTGGCGTTATTATTAATAAAATTAATAGGAAGTGCTCTGTTT